>APFE030155241.1:111943-125872 GCA_000404065.3 Pinus taeda
TAATACCCATTAATATTTTTAATTTCCTAAGTTTAGACTTAGGGTCCCATTAAAAAATATTAATTATTTTAATAAAATTGTTTTTGGGTGGAGTTTCCCAAAACGCTTTCTGGGTTCTTTGGAATACATGTGCCCAAGCCTCCCTGCAAAATTTGAGGCCTAGAGCACATCCGATGCTATCCCAAATCAACAATGTGTGGGTCAAAATCCTCCATAGGCATGAGTGATGATATCATGCCCTTTTTGGGCAGTAAATGTTGTGAAAATGCATGGATGGGCTAGGGGTATGTCCCATCATCATAATCAACTCTAATCCTTGAGGGGGTGCCCTCAAGAAGTGCCTCAAAATGCCTCCAAGTGTCAAAACCATGCTCTGGGTGCCCTATTCACCTTCTCAAGGGCTAGAAGTTTGATGTGGCACATCTCTCTTTAGCGTTGGGGCTCCAAATGCTAGTATAAGCCCTCCCTTGTCATCCTGGGGATGACCATCATCATCCGGTCTCTAGATCAAGCCATGCCCATAAAAAATGTGAAGGGCAGCTTGGGGACATGCTGGGTCCACTAGGTACATCATCAAGAATCTCCAATACCAAGTAAGAGGAGCTCAACATTTCAGCATCTGGGGGTTCTCTGAGGTGTCAATCATCTATTGGAGTATTCAAAGTGCCCAATGCACTACTTTGGAGAGGCAATGGTTTATTTGCAAGGTCATCAATGCTCTCTGAATGTGTGGTAACACCTAGGCATAATGTGTAGTGGAGACATGAAGTGTGCCCTGAAGGCCTCAATTGTTGTGTGAAGGACCTATTGTCGCCTAAGATGCACACCTAGATTAATGCGGGAAAAGTCCTTAATCCCACTAGGTGTGGCCTTAAAGGCGAAACACTCAGATAAGGGGCTTTCACCTATTCCCAACTCTCTCCATTTATGTTCTCTCCTAGTTAAACCAAGGGGGGTGGTTCCTAAAGAGAATTTCTAAGGAAAGCTTGCTAAGGATAACAAGTTCTAGGAGATTAATGATTTTAATCAAGTTAATTAAGACTTCACCAATTTAACAGCCTAAATTATATCTTGAAGTGAGATTTATTAGCAAGCACAAATAATTAGTGCCAAACACTTGTCAATCCTTCGAGACACTGTTTAGTGCCAATCGTACAAGCTCTGTGGGTTGGGGCACCTCCTCAATGGTTGTCAACTAGTCTCTAACCTCCTAAATCCTCGTGAGGAAGGGATATATGCCTTCACCCTTCCGCATCTTGATGCTTCTGAGCTTCTCATAGAGATACATCTTCCGCTGCTTGGAAGAACCCTGATATATCGTGGAAAGAGCATCCCACATCTTTTTCGCAGTACCTTTGCCAGCTATGTGTGAGACTACATGATCTCAGACTCCACCCAATATCAACCACTTCGCCCTTGCCATTTCTTTTATGTACTCTTTGAGCAGGTCGACATCTTGGGAAACTACCAGCACATTATCTATGTAGGCTTTCAGGCCACATTCATCTAGAAGGAAGGACATCCTAGCTTTACAGATGACATAGTTGGAAGCTTCATCCAACCTATCCTAATCTCTAAGCCCTGCTGAGGCGATCTCTGATCAAGTCGAAAACTCCCTCTTTCCCTCTGCTTAGCTGTTGCTTTGCTACTCACACTCCCTTCTAGAATGCGTAGTTTTGGTAGCTAGTACTGCCAATCTGCAACTGGGAAAATCAGATTTCTTGGCTAGAAACCCTCTGAGAGAAATCTTCCTCTCTGTGCAAATTCTCTTCCACCCGACGCTTATTTTGCTGCTGCAAAACCATCTGTGTCCAACCAGAAATCTGCTCAGCGAAGATCTGAGCTGCTGCTTCTCCCTCGGACTGCTGGGATCACTATTATGGGCAAATTGAATTTTCTACAAACCTGCAACTGAAAATCAAACTTCTGCCCAAGTAATTCGATCTGCTTGTTAAGATACTACGCAACCTTTGAGAATTTCGGCTTGCTGCTCCCTCTGAACAACGAAATTCTCTTCTCCGTTTCTGAGTTTCTCGGCTGATCGCTTACGCTCTAATACCATGTGAAAATTTTAATCTATCAGAACAACTGGAAATTATTTTCCTAATTGTTAATTTTTTAACAATTTATTTGCAGTCTGCTACAACAAATACCAAATAATTCACACTGTGATTGTCACAAATAAATATTGCTGAAGAAAAATAGCGCTGGAATCTGAGAAAATCTAGTGCACACATTAAATTTTACACAGTAATTTTTGGACAAATGTCCCCGGAAAAACCCAATTGGGAAAACCGGTGTAACAAATGAGGGATTTTATTATTATGCAACAGTGGAATTCTCAGTACAATCTATGGATGCCCAACTGGCAATCCAAACAACAAGTATGTGACAAAAAATAATTAGAGAGAAGATTCTCTCACCCCACAAGCAATCCCGACACTGGCTCCTCTAGAAAACTAGCCATCCAAAGGGGGCCCCTGCGCAGTCCCAATGCTGCCTCTTACATGTGTGGCTCAGTTTTGGCCTTTTGAGCAAGTCGTCTTGTGAGCAAGTCGTCTTGCCTGTGTCTGTTGCTAGAAGTGACTCTTCGGCCCTTTGGAAGACTTTCATGGCCTTTGGAAGCTAAATCCGCTTCCTCCCCAGCTAAATCAAACTGCTCTGCTTCAGCAATTGCGTAGTCCTTGCACTGCTTCTGCGTGGATCACTTCTGTCACTTGCCGCTGCCTCTCTGGATCACTGTCCCTGCCCCTCACTGTCTCTGCTTCAATCTCTAGCTCTTCAACAACTGTTGTTGCTCTTTGGAAATTGATCTGCCAAGGACATCAAATTGCTTAAGTGTATTCTCCAAGTGCCCATCGACTTCTTCTTATAATCCTCTGTTGGGACTCCAAGACCAAGATTAAAACTTAATTAAGGGTCCATATTAATCTTCTGTCGATTCGTGAGTTTCTAGAGAATTCTCACCTTGACTCAATTAATTTTGGTTAATTAACGAGTTTTCCTAAGTTTAGACTTCATAGGTTAATAATCTAATTAAGTCATCTCTACGTGGAATTTACAGAAACAATTTCTAGGTTATGGAGATCTCCTGTATTTTAGCCTCTCCACCAAGTTTCGTGACTAGAACTCATTCGATGCTACAAAACCTAACAACTCCAAGATGAAGAGAATAATATCCAAACATCAAAATTCATCCATGAAACCAAACTCATCTTCCAAAAGGAAATGCGAATTCTCACAAGAGCTACTAATCCAATCCAAGTGATGATAAGAGGAATGAATGAACCTCTCATCTATTTATATCCTTCCTAAAGAGTTCGATTTTCCTAATTAGGCCTAACTATGCTCCAAATAATAAAATAATGTGCAATAATAACATCCTTTGGTGACAAGCCCACCGAGCTAGCTCCATAATACAAAAATAAGCCTCTCAAGAGGGCAAAATAGTAAACAAGATGAGTTGTTGGGCCTTTTAGAGGGCTTAGTGGAGTCCAAAATGTTCTAAGTTGAGAGAATGGGCTCCAAACACAGTGATCAAGTGTTTGGCCCCTTGATATCCATGCAAGTCACATATGGTGACCCCAAGTGGGTGTGGGGGCACTATGACATCCTCATGGGTCTCCAAGTAGATCGACAATGCTTGTAAACCATTTGTAAGGGCTAGAATGATGACATAAGCCCTCCCTTTGCCTCCCATAGTGAGATACATCCTCATTTGGGCCCTGGAATGTCTGCCAAGTGTATGGTACAACTGTGAAGCTGGTTGGGCCTGGTGATCCAGGTGCATCATCCTCATCGAAAAGGTGGAACACGATCAATCAATGAATGGTGTTGGGGATCCGTGAAGTGCTCTCTGCTATGGTGGAGGCCTATGGCTCTCAACACTCACCCTACAAGTGCCAATGTGACCCTTTGGGGGGCTTGAACCCCGTATAGGGAGACCAAAACCCCAAATGGAGACCCACCTGCAATCCTGTATAAGATCCAATGCATCCCCTTGCCCTTCTAGTACAACAAATCATTAGAGTGATCAAGTAAAAGAGCTTACAAATCATGCAATCAAATGGACACTTCACGGTGGCATGCCCTTCCGTAGTGGGCATTCGCATGTAGAGGTGTCTCCAAGCTCAATAAGGGGGTTAACCAAGGACCCTATTAGGTGGTTTCCTCCTTTAAAGGAGGTGACATGTCCATGGTACATCCATCAACTGGTAGGTGGCATGTGATGTAATGATGGAATAGACTGGGGATCAGGGTAGGTTCCAAGCCACATGTCAGGTACAAGGGCAACTAGAATAGGGGAAGTCCACACTTGGGTAGATGAGTGTAGGAGGGAGTAATCGTGGTACATGAGTTACCTCGACCTTTGTTTTTCCACCCTTCTTCATATGCCTTTTGCCTCTGATTGATTTTTTTCATAACTGCTCGGGGCTCCAGGGTATGAGAGCATTATGTGTAGGATACAATAGTAGATACCCCCTTTAAGGTGGGACAGTTCATTGCTCACCAGGGTTTGGGACAATCATGGGTTCCTTAATCTGGAGGGGGCTCATCTAGGGCCCATAGGAACCAGGGTGATGGCCATAGATAAGGGGTAGAGCTCATGTTTGGCTTTTTCCCATGTGCTAAATTTGTATGTCCCGACCATCTTTTGCATCTTGTGGTATGTTTCGTATTGAGAATGGCCACATTATGCTTTTTCTTTTCTTTTTAGCTACATCAACCTTCGGGGCATTGTTCTAGGACCGACCCAAAGCGTGAGCAAGGGGAGGGGGAGGCTAACTCTATGTGGACCGAGTGGACAAATGTGGACCTGGATGGGAAAAGTGATAAATGGGGTCAAAATGAGCAGTGAGGAGTGATGTATATGGTGTTGGGAAGCGGGACTATGCAACCAAAATTGGGATTTCCCATGTAGTTCTAGCCCTAAAGCTAATAGTCAGTAAAGGAGATCCCACGGGTCTAGGATACAAGGCTAACCACCAAATCGTGTGGAGGAGACAAGAGTGCAGTCCTAGCCCACTCTTTCCGTTGAATGCCCCCACCAATCCATGCCCAAAAGTGTCCATGATAACTAAACATAATTACTCAAATATACCAATGAAAAGCCATACCTTCGGATCGAGAGGCCCACCTTCAAACAAAAGATCATATCAGATGGGCGAGGGACCGCATGGCTGGCTCAGGTGGCTGTAAGGGGCTATTGGCTACCGGTTGAGCACGATTTAGGAGAAAATTTTCTCCTATGGATACTACCCACAGGTGGTGGGTAAAATGCATTTTTAGCACCTGGACGTTTGGGTTAGTTTCCTATTTGGGTGGCGACTCCACTTATTCATCCATTTGCAAGAGCTTATACTAGAAGAAATCTTGGTAGCTTGGTTAAGCCCACTCCCTGATTTAGGTGGATATTGGTGGCCACCCACCTAATCCACTTGGACCCCCACCATTATTTATTTCAATTTCCTTAATTGTAGCACAATTTACTATTTTTGGTCATTTTTTGGGTCATGAACTTCGAGAACCATTTTGAGGCCCTAAATGATGTTTTTTTGGAAAATGGACAAACCCATATCTTGCGACTAGGGTTTGTAGTCGAAAGTTGTAGTCCTTGGATAAATCTTTCTAATGAGGTATCGTACGCGTCAAACAAAGATCATATGCTAAAGTTACGACCCCAGGAAGTTGATGTGCCAATTTACCCCAACAGGGCCCACAAAATTTTGGTGCTTCATCTCCTAGGGTTAGAGTTTTGGATGTTTAGGCTTTTCCATTGTTTCTAAATAATAAATAGGACTTCAAGCCTCATTGTAAGACAATTTAGAAGGCATGTAGCTGCCACATCGTTTCTCGGAGATAAGCTACCATCACTTGAGCTAGTTTATTTCCATTCTGCATAAACTGTTTTCAATACTTTGTTATTAATGAATTGAAGTTCTGTTTTCATTGTATATTTGTGTTTCTGTTTATATCTGTATTTCATTTTGTTCCTTCATAAATCTGGATCAGTGGTATTAGAGCAGTCTACTCTTTCTCTATTTTTCTGTGCATGTCCCCATCGAGGTTGGGGTATAAGGAGTTAGGGCTCGAACTGTTTGAACCTTTGCATGACCGGCCTCGTCGACCTCGATGGCCTCTCATGGTGGAAGAAAAGAAAGACGAGGGAGCATGAGATCCTTTCAAAATATTGCTCGAAGAATCCCTCGAGAGACAAAGGAACGTGGTGATGGACAACTTTGCCCAGATCCTTTGGCAGATGCCCACTGACGACGCAGCTTCATCCAACAGTCATTTTAGGAGGCGCCGCCGCCTTCAAGGTACAAGTTGTTGGAAAATGTAACTAGGTTTGGTCTTCATTAAATGTATTTGGGTCATCATGTAATGTACTTATCAAAAGAATAAAGAAAATAATAATAGTTATTATTATTATGACTTATTAAAGCATGGGTTTCATGCTTGGGTCATTATGTTTTAGGTCAAAGTCCCCATTGAGGACTTCTAGGATTTATTCTAAGGTAATAGAATCATTGTACTTTTAAAGAGACCTTTCTTGGGCTTTTGAATCATGTAAAAAGTTTTAGTATTGAGTCAAAAATGAAATATGTTGCCTCCACACCAAGTCGGCCTTAAGATGATCAAGTCGGCCTCATGGAGGGCTATTTGACCTCACATAAAGGCTATAATTGAAGCAGTTTGAATTCCATTTGGAGGACATCAACTCAAGCAAGTTCGATATCTCACTGAAGCTGGGAAAAATGCGAAGTCAAGGAAGAAGGCAAAAGGAATGCGAGTTTGGTCTAGGAAAAGGAAGGGAGGAAAATCACAGTTTTGGTGCATCTATCTCTCTCTCTCGTGCCCTAGATTGGAAGATTGAAGTTCTCTTGTTGATGCCGTAGTGAGTGGTTGCTACTAAATCAAGTGTAGGTCGAAATTGCTATTATTGGGTGTTGTTGCCTCAGGAAGTTGTATTGGACCAAGATTGAAGTTTCTAAGTGAAGATCGAAGTCTTTCAGTGAAGATCGAAGTCTCCAAAGCTAGATCAAAGTTGCTAGGTCCAAGAAAGTGTTGCTACAATTGCTGCTGCCAGGTCAAGTAGGATCATTTGCAAAGGAACAAGAAGGCTGACTTGGTGTGGAATATCTCAGGAAAACTATTGAAGGAAGAATTACTGATTGGGTTTTCCGCTAGAGAGGGGTTTTTCCCTGGCCTGTGCCTATATCTGGTGTCCATTGATTTATGTTCTATTGCTTTGGTAATTGCTTGATGAACTAAAAGAAAGAAGATATAAAGAAACCTAATAAGAAATTAAGAACATCACAAGTAATTATCAAGTATAAGAAAATCTTTCTGACTTTCTGATTTTCTAATATGGTATCAGAGCTTTGGCGAAGAAAGAAGGAAAAGGCAGTCTCAAACACTTGATTAAGGAATCATTCACAAGAATTATTCAAGCGAAGAAGTCTACTATCTTCAAGAACAATGACTAACACAATTAAGGGAGAGAACAAACTTGAAGGAACCTCAGACTACAGGTCTTGGAAAAAGAGGATTGACCTCATCCTTGAAAAGAACAAGGTACTAGACTTGTCAAAGGAAAAGTAAAGAAGCTTACAGATGACTCCAGTGATGCTGATAAAGTGAAGTTCATAAAATTAGAATTAGTGGCCATGACTCTAGTGGTAGAAGGAATAAAGGACAACCTTGTCCCGTTTATAGCCAACATTAATCATGCTCAAGAAATGTATGAGGCCTTGTCAAAGTTATTCACTATTAAGAAAATTGGTCAAGTAGCAAGCTTGAAGAATGAACTAAGGACCACAAAGATGACTAAAGAAGATACAATGGCCTCCTTCTTTGTGAAGATAGCAAGAATCATAGATGATCTTTTGGCCATTGATGAAATTGTTCCAGACAAAGAACTTATGATCACTACTCTATTAGGATTACCAACTACTTGGGGTGCATTTGATGCAGGACTTAACAGTTGGAAGGAAGCTCCCACTTTTGAAGAACTATGGACTGTTTGTAGTCAAGAAGAATTAAGGATCTCATTAGTTGCCAATCCTGATGGAGTTTCAAACGCCTACACTGCTCAACACAAAGGAAACTTCAAGAAATCGAAAGGACCAAGAAAGAAGGTTGACATGTCCAAAGTAGAATGCTATCAATGTCACAAGAAGGGTCACTACAGAAGTGACTGTCCCGGCAATCCAAGGAATAAGAAGAGAGAAAGAGATCAAGCGAATATTGATGAAGAAGAAGACCTAAAGAGAGCCAAACCCGAAGAATCTGACATAAGGGACTTACACTACTAAGTCCTTTGCTTAGTATTTTTTATGTTTAGTATTTATAGGTTTTAACATGTTTTTGGAAAAGACATTTTTGTTGTTTTTATAAGTTTACAGGTATCCCTCAAGCTTTGGAGGGAGCCCTCAACATCTCCCAAAGATAAGTATCTCATTCAGTTTTTGGTTTCATGTACTCATTTAAGTTTTGATTATATTAAATACTAATCACCATTCTCCCTCTTTTGTCTTGATTAGGAAAAACATCTGCTATATCCTTAGAGTATAGAAGAGGGCCTCCCAAGACAAGGTTTGTCAAGGAACAAAGGTATGCCTTAAACTACAAAGGCATTGATTTCTTTATAATAAATGTTTATTCATTTGATAATCTATTACTAACATTTTTATGTCCAGCTGTATTGAATCATAATGATTCTTGAACATTGGAAACTAATCGTTGCATCTCTGAGATATATATTAGGAATCTGTTGATCTTGCTCCTCAGCCTGGTCCTGATGATGAACCTAGATTGAGGTTCAAAATGCGTCAACTAATAATCCTTCATGTGATTTTCCGGAAGATCTTAATCATTATATCATGAATCACAAAAGCATCCAATCTGAGATTTTATCCCTATATGGAAGGGATGTTGCAATCAATATTCGTTTGTTTGAACGAATAAGGTTGAAGGCTGCTAAGAAGATCACAGACCTAACGTTTCTCAAACTCTGCAGAGATGCTTCGGTATTCCCTGGTTTCACTAAGATTAAACATAAGCTTTGTTGTCTAAAGAATTTTCATATCTTTTTTAGAGCAAGTATTGCCCTCGTTCGCTTTGAGATTTTGAGAACGAGAAAAGAATTAGACCGATTGTCGAAAAAATTGCTTAATCTTCATTTATTTATGGGGAATCTGATCGCCCCTCAGCTCTGGTCTAGGATTGATTTAGGTTCTGCGTTAGAAGCAGTTCGTATTGAAGAAGATGCCAAACTTAAACAATCTAGGAAGTTCGATAAGATGTTTGAGAAGCGGGAGCAAGCTTCAAATAGATCGGATTCCTTGGATGAAGGCTTCAGAAGACGCATCAATGTTGCCCAGCTATCAACTCTGCGTTCATGGGTAGTGAGCAATCCATTGCCTTCATCTTGGCAGATTATTGATTCCAACGCTTCTCATTTATCAAATGCAATCGCTTATGATAATGACATGGTTGTGGTCAATTTTGGTGGCCCAGATCTTGATGTTCTGAAGGTTTCTTCCAATAGCGATGGTGTGATTGCGGTTCTTAATCTTCCTTCTCTTTCGTACACTGTATCCATTGATTTTCGCACGGATGTTTTCCCTTCCCCATCCTCACCTTTTCTCTCCTCACCGCAGCTCTCAGCTAGTGATAAACCCAGAATTTCTGGCGATTCTTTACCAAACCTAGATTCCTCATTGCAAATTAGCGCATAATCCTCATTGCAATATAACCCTACAATTCCTTGCGGCAATCCTGCGATTCCTTGCGGCTTTGGCGCTGGTGAATCCCTTTCCCCTTCATCTTCAGTTCCCAATTCCTCTCCGCCGTCCTCAAATTTTGTTGACCCTCATTAAAGTTGACAGTTTTTCTATTAACAATAATAATTGGGTAATGGGCAATATAGATTGTAAAATTAATTACAATTCTAAGTATTATAATTTTTTTAATAATAGTGTTACTAAGGATAATAATAATAAGAAATATAACATAAATAATGTTAATTTTAATTCTAATAAATTTCCTTATTTCTCTAACAATATAGATAATTGTTTGAATGTTAATAATTTTAATAATAATAGTAGTCTAAGTAACTGTATGAATGATAATAATTCTAATAAATCTTCCTCTATTTATATTAATTCGTCTTCTTGTAATAATAATAATAATAATAATAAGGTTATTAACCTCTCTCAGTTCTCTCTTGAACCTTCGATTGATAGCCTTCTTGAGAAAGGGTTGAATTTTGCATTGGCCCCTAGAAAGATTCCGGTTGAGGAGATCATCTGCTCCATTGAATCCGACATCAAGGATTTACTTGATCCCATTAAGGATGTCATTAGGCAAGATTGTTACGTAGTTCTTAGGAATGCTAAGCCGCCAAAAAGCAATATTAGCAAAGTTGAATTTGAAGCCCTAAAATCTTTAAACAGTAACCCTGATATTGTTGTTCTTAAAGCTGATAAAGGAGGAGGGGTGGTGATTTTAGATAGAGAGGATTACAAGAAGAAGATGTTAGATCACTTATGCAACAGTGGGAGCTATAGAAAGCTAAATAAGAACCCCATTAAAAAAGTTTCCAAGGATGTTGCATTAGCTATAAAGTCTAATAAGTCTGTAAGCTCCTTAAGTCACAAGCTTATAGAAAGTAACCCCCTCACTCCTAGAATCTATGGGCTTCCAAAGATTCACAAAGAAGCCCCCCCCCTTAGACCCATTGTCAATACCATAGGTGGGCCTACGTATCTCCTTGGTAAGTATTTAGCTTGGAAGCTCAAGCCTCTTGTAGGTAAGTCTAGTTCTTTTGTTAAAGACTCTTTCTTGTTTGTCAATGAGTTGAAAGATATTAAGTTTGAACCTGAAGATTTAATGGTTAGTTTTGACATTGTTTCTCTTTACACTAACATCCCTATTAAAGAGGCAGTGGATGTCATCAATAGAATTACTGATCCAGATACTGCTAAGCTTGTAGATAAGATAGATAAGATAAGATAATTTTATTAATGTCCAACAAATGACCATAATAGGTCAATGGGACTGTCGGTTACAATGATTACATCATGCCAAGCCGGTGGACCAAACGGTCCCCTTTAACATTTCTTTTAAAAAGCAGAAAATACATCTATAATCTAAGTAAATGTAAATGTAGAAGCTAGAAGCTCTCGGCTTCGAAACAAAGCATTGCGATGAAGCAGAGAAGGAGAAGAAGAAGGAGGAAAAAAAAAATATAGAGTCTCCTGTCCAGTTCCTACTCCTAACATCCGAGGTCGAGAGAAGCAAACTGAGAGAAGCTTGTTAAAGTTTGCTATCCTGTGGGCATGCTGGGCTGTCATTGCTGTCACCTGGAGGTTCTAGGGCGACTCCCAGGGGTGGATCCAATCTTGGAGCGTTGGTGCAGTCTGGTGGGTTAGCCCCCCCAGGACCGCATTGATCTGGTCTCAGTGTCTGTGGGTTGGTCAATGGTTCTTTTGGTGCCCTGCGCTGATGGTAGCGCCCTAAAGAAGTCCGTGATCTTCTGCGTGGTGTCTGATCTGGTGGGGTGCTGAAGAAAATGGGCCCGAAATCTGAAGGCCTCCTGGAGATAAAGTGCAAGGCGTCTTAGATCAACATATCTGAGGAAGCTGGTCAAAGTCTGAGAAGACCTGAAGAGACAATGGAAACGACCTCGAATCTCGTAGTAAGCAGGGCATCCGAAGATGAAGTGTGTCTCTGTCTCTATCTCCTGTAAGTGACAGAGCTGGGAAATCCTATCTGCCTTATCGATGTGGTGATCTGTCTCCACCCGAAGTTTGTGAGACCCAACTCTGAGCTGCCCGAGGGGGATTCTAAGGGCATGCATCCAATGTTGGAACATGTACTGGGGTCTGATGATGAGCCCATCCTTGATCTCCAGGCAATGCTCCGCGTAGAAGGCCATTTTTGGACGCAACCCATTGGGAGGATTGGTCCATGTAGTCTGAATGTATTGTCTGTAAATATCCTCCTTAATGTTTTTATTCAGCTCTTGTTGATTGGGAAGGAGGTGGCCTGGAGCATTCAAAGAGTATTGAAAAGGAGGGAGATGGTCAATCTGGATTCCTGAAGCCTCCAGAAGCTCTGTCACACTGGTGAACCAACATTTGGATCAACTTGTCTGCATACGGGCGATGTTCTCCGAGGAGCAATATGATAAATATGGGTATCTGACATGACCCTTCCTCGCGTCTACCAGGCGTCGGAGTCTGTGCAGGAGCGACACTAACCTAAATATCACCTCTAGGCGGAAAGGTTGAGCCCCGAACTTTGCTAGAATGATGTGCTGAGGAACTGTCTGCTTGTACCTAATGAAACGACGCAAAAGGAGGGTCTGGACCCGCTTCGCTGAAGCCCAATCTGACTTTAGGGGAGAGGGACCCCAAATCTCTAAGCCGTAACGCACTGTGGGGCGAATCAAAGTGTCCATGATGCTCATTTTGGACGAGATGTCCTGGAAATGGTGCTGGAAACACTGCCTCTCCAAAAGGGCTAGGGAGCTATACCCTTTGTTGATCTGAGGCTGAAGGGCTGGCCGCAAGCTGAAGCGAGGCCCTGAAAACTGAACTCCCAAATATGTATAGGTGCTGACAATCTCGATCTCTTCTCCTTTAAATAGGAAGTGGAAGTCCGAGGTTTTCTTGACTCCATTGAAGATAATCACTTTGGTTTTACCCAAGAGATTTGCCTTACCTCGACCTTCTTTAGTTTCGAAGGTGAATTCTATGAGCGAACTTGCGGGGTTGCAATGGGTTCTCTCCTCTCTCCTATGGTTGCTAACCTTTTTATGGAGGAATTTGAATCAAAAGCTTTAGCTTCTTCTTCTTTTAAACCAAAAATTTGGAAAAGGTTTGTAGATGATACTTTCAACTTATGGCCCCATGGTCAGAAGAAATTAGCTTCCTTTTTTGATCATCTTAATAGTCAATTTGATTCCATTAAATTTACCATGGAATGTGAGGTTAATGGTAGTTTACCCTTCCTTGATGTTCTTATCTCTAAAAAAGACAATGGTTCTTTCTCCCACCAGGTATTTCGTAAGAATACCCATAGTGAGCAGTATCTTCATGCTAAATCTCATCATTTTCCAGCCCAGAAACTAGGTGTTCTCGGCACTCTATCTACTAGGGCTTTAAGGGTTTCTGATGAAGAACATCTGATGGATGAAAAGGCCCATCTCTTAAATGTCTTCAAGAAGAATGGTTATAATAAGTTCCAAGGTCTCCGGGCCTTTTTAAAAGCTAGTCAAGGACCTAGAACTAAGAAAGAAGTTAAGATAGCCCCTAGTGTCTAGCTTCCCTTTATCCAAGGGACAACTGACAAGATTGCTAGGATTTTGAGGAAACAATCGATTGGCTCTGCCTTTAGACCTTTAAAAACCATTTGTAGCTCTTTAAGATCTGTCAAAGACCCTATTGATCCAAAATGCATGAAAGGTGTTTATTTAATTCTTTGTTCTTGTGGAACCCCCTACATTGGAGAGACAGGACGTTCCATTTCACAAAGGATTCAAGAGCACGCAGCGGACCTTAGGCACAGTAGGACCCGCTCCTCTACTCTAGCAGAACATGCTGAATTAACAAAGCACCATATTTGCTTAGAGGAATCTAAGGTCCTTGTGAGGGTTGACCATTTCCATCACCAGAAATTAAGAGAAGCCATTGAAATTAAAAAGAGGAATAAGACTCTTAACAGGGACGATGGATGGAAGTTAAGTAGTTCGTGGGTTCCTTCCCTTTGTTTGTAACCCCGTGCCCCTAGCTCTGTTGGTTATTATGTCTTGTTTTTTTTTGGATAATACTCATTAATAGATGTATTGTATAATACTCATTAATAAAATAATAACAAGTCTTTGATTAATTCATATCACAATTAAGTAAATGGTAATAT
>APFE030155241.1:146269-159970 GCA_000404065.3 Pinus taeda
AACATGTATGGGTTCATTTTGGATTACCCACTTCCATTGTATCTGATCGAGACACCCGATTTGTGGGGAAGTTTTGGTCAAGTTTGTGGGAACTGATGGACACCAAACTGAAGAAAAACACAACTTTTCATCCACAAACTGATGGCCAAACAAAAGTAGTCAACAAGACAGTGATCCAGTTGCTCAGGGGATATTGCAGCAAACATCCTAAGCTTTGGGATGAACATTTGTGTTATGTGTAGCATGCTTACAACCGAGCAAAACATTTTTTTACATAGAGATCTCCTTTTGAGACCTGTTTTGGTTTTACACCAAGGTCTCCTTTGGATTTTGTCTTTGGTAAAGACACCACAGTTGAGGGACACAATGATGTGGACAGGGCAACTAGGTTCATTGAACAAATGCAAGAGATCCGCCAAGCAGTACAGGAACAATTGGAAAAGAGCCAAGCCAAATACAAGGCAAGGCATGACAAGCATCGGATGGAGCATAGTTTCCAAGTTGGTGACCAAGTCTGGCTGTATATCAGCAATGATAGGATGCAAGGTGAAGGTAAAAAGCTAAAACCTATCAGGTATGGACCTTTCAAGATACTTGAGAAGATTGGTGAGAATGCTTTTCGCCTTGATCTACCAGCTTACATGCACATCTTACTCAGTCGTAAATGCAAATTACTTGAGACTATTTGAACCTTCACTAATTGAGGATCTCGAAGAGCAGAGTCAATTGCCTTTTATTGATGACTTGTTACCTGAATATCTTAATGAATTGCAGGAAGACACAGTTCTGGACAGGAAGGTGAGAACGACGCGCAGGGGAGATGTTGAGTACCTCAGAGTTGGGCTCAAGGATTCAAAGCCGAGCAGTGCAAAGTGGATAGAGATTGGACAAGTGAGACAATTGTACCCTCACTTAGTCGATGCTTGAAACCGACTTTTGGTGGTCCAAAAGCTTTTTCAGTGGGAAGGTCATGATCCGAATTGGATCCATGAAAATTATCAGAGTTCTATGACTGTATCAAATCATGACAGACTTAAAAAACTTGTGAACAAAGAGCTATCTGGAAGGACCTCTGGACAGTGGCAGTTTGTAGCCAGCAAGGAACGACGAGGCCCTCGGTCAAAGCGCGCTGACCGAGGCCCATGGAGACCGCGCAGGACACAAACTAGCAATTGGGAGATCCAGATCAGAAAACGGAGGCCGTTTCTGATGCGCGATTAGCGCAATCGCGCATCGCTGGGCAAAACCCCTCGAGAAGGAATAGCCCTGAGCGCTCTATCACAAGGAAAGCCGAAAACCATGGGAAAAGCGCTGAAATGACAGGCGGGTCCCGCACTCAAAAAACCGGCGAAATATCAGAGGCGTTTTGGGCGGTAAGCGGAATTGTCAGGAGACCCAGTGATGCCATACAGCGAACGATGAATGTCCGGCGGATGAGAGAGAAAACCGCCCCTCATCGCGGGCTAACGTCCGAGGAAGTCAACCGCGCGATAAGAGCGAACACCGTAGGATTTGGGGGCTCCAGATCTAACGACGGAGATTGCATCTGATGAATGACCGTATCTGGAGGGAGAATTACGCTGCGACATATAAAAGTCTGAAGTCCGATTTGACCGCTGAGTTGGCGGATGAATCATTACACAGAGTAACCGAAATACCAAATCGTTTGAGGAAGAGCTGGCGCAGTTCCTGAAAGGACAAGTGGCCACTTCCTTGTGAGACGTTACACAATGGCGATGATGCAGAGGCATGGAACTCCAAGCGAACAACAGCAGGCGATCCGAAGAGGTGGAAGAGGAAGCGAACATTCATGAGACAAATTGGCTTTAAGCCACGAACAGAGAACAGACAGAGAACTAGAGAGAGCACTGTAAGAAAGAAGGAAACAGTGAGACAGAGAGACAGAACAGAGAAAAAGCAAGAAGCAGAGAACAGAGAGCCGAGTTGACCTGCAGAGCTAAGGCAACATCGAGCAGACAGAAGGCTTGAGAGGTTCAAGCAATCTCTGAGAGGATACCTGTCGGGAACTGAGTACCAAATTGGACTCATCGCATTCAGATCAGTTGAGGTCGAGACTTAGTAAGGGGGAGTCTGTGCACTCTATTGGCTTGGGGAATCCAAGAACCACCCTACTAAGCATTATCTGTTTCAAGAGACTCAGATTGAGCTTCTCATTGTAAAAACTCTGCTTTAAAGACACAATAAGAAAAGGCCACCACTGAAAGCTGGACTGGAGACGTAGCCCAGGAGGATTGGGTGAACTCCTTATTAATTTGTTGTGTTTTGCATTTGCTTGCTGTGTTTCTCTTACTGTTTTCCATTTTCTAGTGTCTGTGTATTTTGCAATTTGATTGATCCGTTGCCTAAGATAACATAGACACACACTAGCACATGATTCTGTAATACCTTCATTCATTAAATTAATTAACTGAGATCACCCACGAGTGATTTTCAGATCACTTATGAACCTCATTAGGCCTCTTAGAGGACCCTATGACATGCATAGATTATTATTAGACCTCTTGAGAGGTTTCTTTTTCATTTATGAGCTAGTTTGGTGGGCTTATCACCAAAAGTTGTATTATTAGGACATTATTTTATTTTTGGAGCTTATGTAGGCCAAGGAGGCTAATTCAAACTCCTAAGTTGTGTATAACTAGGAGTGAGATGAGTTCATTTCTCATCATCACTTTGGATTGGATCTCTCTCTTCTTTAGAGAATTTCACACTTTTCTCTGGAGGATGAATTCGAGCATTTATGGATGAAGTTTGATGTATGGCTATTGGTTTATCTTCTCTTGGAGCTTCTCTATTGTTATTTGTGAATGGTTAGATATACTTTACTGCATGTAAGTACGAAATTTTGATGTTATTCTTGTTACTTTTGTCATAAATGATGGATTGGGATTTTCGTTGTTTTAGGGCTAATTGTTGCATGCAAATTATTGCTTAATATTGTGGGATTGTCTCTATTATAGCGTTCTCTCCATGTATGGGCCATGTAGTGTGAGCGAAATCTTCTAGGGGTAAAATTTGACCTTGATAAGCCATTCCTCTTGTGCATTTGAAGTATAAAAGCTGCAAGATTGCTTTCATTTGACCTAGAGGGTTTGTGAAGTAATTTTGAGGCCTCCTTGACTGGGAACCAAGAAATCTTACACATAATCAACATAGACTCCATTCTCCCAAGGATTAAGGCATTGATCCGCCAAGGGTGGTCACGAAAACTCTTATTCTTTCACCTTATCCCAAGTCTAGCCACATTGGGGTGCCTATGGCATCAGTTTCCCGACAAGCTAGCCACTAAAAAAGATCGATCTCCTAGGGTCTTCTGCGCTGGCCCTTCCTCTAGCCTTCCTCCAAATTTGAAGACATTCCGACAGTGGAGTTGGGAGAAAAGCCAAGCCCTAGATCCAAGACCAAAAATTGCCCTGCCATCCCCAAGGCTAGCACTTCCCAGGGTCAAACCAACATCTTTGAGTGATTATATTTTCTTTGATCCTCTCTCCACCTTGTCTAGGGTAAGAATATTATTTGTTGCTACATTCCTTCCTCATACTCGACTGGGTCCACTTGGCCCCGTGTAGTCCCACTCCTTTGAAAAACCATTCTTTAAGAACCATCCGGGATACCAATTCTAACAAGGATTTTATGGATTGGGAAACTCCTTCACACATCTTATCCCATAAACCTGACCCTCAAATCCTCTCTTCCTTTCCCTAGATTACCTAATACCTTTCTTACAAAGAAAACAATCTCTATCCTTCAAATTTTGGGAAAGGGTTATTCAGGTCACTCATATCCATTGACTCATCTTTCATTTAGTGACTCCACACATATCGGGTCTCCTCCCATCGCTGAAAGTCCGTAAATAGAAGGGAGCCTTAGCTGAGGTGGCAGTGGGCTAAGACCAATGTTATCAGAACCGAACCAGTGATCGAACTGAAAAACCTTGTGGACCGGGAACCGGTTGGAACCAATAAAAAACCAAAAAAAAACCTGTTTACCAAAAACACATAAAATACTCATATTTTAAAGAAAAGCATATATATTCATGTGCATCCATATGAATCCAAACCATTTATACACAAATATGCAAAATTTCTCTTTTATATAGCAAGTAATAGTGCATATAACCAAAATAACACCTAGTGCGAAACATCGTTGAACCAAAAAACATCAAGCAACAGGCTCTAAAAGGCCTTTATAGTCGAAATTAACATGATAGTATGATAGTACAATCTACAATACTATAACTACAACCTACAAGTGCTAATTGTCAATGTTATCATCAAAATCATCATCTCGATCATCCTCCTCATCCTCATTTGAAGAATGAGTAGCATCCAAGTTTGCAATAATTGCCTATATTGGGATCTTTATCATCAATATAACCCTCTAAACGTTAAAATAAGATAGAAAAAGCGTATCATGTCAAGTCAAGATTTTGTTTTAGTGATGGGTACATTTTTAGTAGCCATGATAGAGGAGTTTGACAACCATTGCCACTAACATCAAAGTACATAGAGGCTTTGTTGTTCTTTATTAAATACTAGTTCCTTAACCTCGTACATGACAAAATCCAATGGAAATGTTGCAATCCCCACAATCCAGATATCCTGAAAAATTGTTAAGTTTACTAGATTTTGAGTGAAATCTAAAATTCTACTTTCTCCGTATGAAATCCAATGAGGTTGGAACCATTCTCAAACATCCTGAGTCATTTCATGGTAATGTTAAAAATTTAAATAAAAGGATGGAAATGAAAGATTAAGGAGAATGTCACTTTTACATAGCAATAATAGGACCATAGGCTTGAATATTAGGCTGGCCTAGGGGAGAATTAGAAGTAAATCAACCAATTGAAAAAATAAAAATAAATTAAAAAAAGACAAGTTTTTTTACGCTGACCTGGGAAGGGACACAGAAAAAAACTGGTCCTGAACCGGCCTGTTCGGAGGCCCGGTTTCAGGCCAAAAATGGCCGGACCGGCAAGTTTCACTGGTTCCGGTTCGGTTCTGATAACACTGGCTAATACCCCATTTGTTGCCCTTGGCCTAGCATTTCCCCTTAGGTCCCCTGCTAGTTTGAGTGGTAACACAACACATTCAACATAGAAATTTCACACCCAAAAATCAGAACCAGATTTGCTCCAAAACACACCAAATGGGTCAATTTTATATATAAATAACTATGGGAGTACAAAATAGATTGGAAGGAGTGCCCCTGGGCTTGCTTAAAGAAAGCTACAAGCCCTAGGTGAGTGACTATTAGCTGCCCAAGTGATGTAGAAGGTCTCCCATCAAAAGTCTGCACAGGTCCTTGAAGAAGTGCACTGCTGGCTGAATGGAACTTCTGTTTGTGCCTCCAAAACTGCCCAAATAATTCCACCAAATTAATCCCGAACTCCTCACCCCAAACCCAGAAAAACCCAGAAAGGGTTTGCCCTAGTTTTGATACTCCAAAATTGACCCCCACATGCTTGGCCCTTCTCCACTGCCAGAAAATGTCACCTGTAATAGATATTGTGTTTGCTGCTACTCAAAAGGGCTAGGGACTCTCCATAAATTCCCTCCAATTATATTCCAAACAAACTCAGCTCCTCAATCCTTCTCTCAAGCCTCCCCACAATCAGCTCCGCACATGACTGCACAGTCCTGGGGCAAGATGACGCATACCCAACCACAAAAATCCGTACTGTTGTGAAAGGCACCCTCTGCACCTGAAAATCCTCTCCCTTTACCTGCAATTTGGTCAAGAAATTACCCAGCAATAGTATGGCTTCTCACTCCGGCACCACACTTCACCATGAACTGTGTGGCTCCTTCCCTGCGTCCCAACTGAGCCAGAAATTCGTGATATCTGCATGGTATCTCTCCCAAGCTTCCAAAGATGGATGAAGTTGCCTTCCTAGGTTGGCACTCGAAGTCCACCGAAGGGAGGTTGAGATTCCTCCTTGGGAAACACTTGTGCTCAGCAGCACTATGTAACTCAACTAAACATCTAGAGTAACAATTAGATGTCAAATGATCAAAAGCCCCAAATGATGCTGCCTTCCTCTTATTTATACTTGCTGCTCTCTTCCTTCATGTGGGCCCCTTCACTAAGCAATTCGAGCCCCTTCCTTAGCCATTCGAATTTCTCCTTCAAGGGGGCACGTATTTCATGGGGAAGTGGCCCCCCACATTCCACTAAGGAAATAATTTCGACCCTCTTGTCCTAAGTTCTTTCCCCAAAATTGCCTTAGGCCCCAAAATTGAAAAAAATGGCAAAATTGTGATTCTCCTTAGCAACATATTTAGGAAGGGACATTACACTTTTGAAAATTAACAGTTGCTGCTCCCACGTTGCTTTCGCTCCAAACAGCGTTTCAATGTATTTGTATGGTATGGTGACACAAAAGCTAGAAATTTGTGAGAGATTTTTGATGACTAGATAGTTTAATTGTAATAGAAAATATAGCACACAAATATGGCTACTTGTTACAAAATTGGAACATCCTTTGGAAACCCAGCATAGCTGCCAAATTTTCATGCACCTGCTGCCTAGCATGTCATGACTTGGAATTTTTTTTCTGCGAGAGCTTGCATTTCCATACCTGTATTGGCACAGCCCTCTCTGTATTTCAAGATTGTAAATTTCTTTTTATGTTCGAAGTGTAAAGTGTTTCTGGGTAAGATGATGCTGGAACTATTCTAACATTTACCGTTGAGTCTCTCCTCTGTTTGTATTTATTCAATGTGCATGAACGTAATTTATAGTGATTCTCCTTTGTTATTATCCCTGGCTGTCGAGTATAAATATGGGTTGGTTTGTAACAATTTCTGTATACCATGTCCATCAATTGCCCAATTAAGTATCTCTGGTCCTTTTTACTATTATCAATTTATTAATATCTTTTCTGTCATCCTGTTTGCTACATTCAATTATTAATGTATTATTGTATTTCATAACGAACTGAAATTGAACTAGTTTTACTACGTCATTATCTGTTTTGGTTGATTAAAATGCGACCTTTATTGCCCCTTTTGATTTCTCTGTTGATTGGTGTTCTTTTTTTGAACTGGTAGAAATTCTACAACTGCTGGTAATATATGGAAGCTTGTTTTTAATGTTTTACAGATTGGTAGATTTTTGAGTTCATTGACTGATATCTATCAGCTCTTAATTGTCTTCAGCAGGTGCCAAAGAAAAATGTAGTTCGAGGAATAACAAGATGTCCCCAACTGTTAGGTTATTCACCTGACAAACTAAAATTGGTGTTGAACCAGATAAATGGTCTTGCTATTGAGAGCAAGACTTTGGCTCGTATTACTGCTTTCAGTCCCCAATTGTTGTTGAGAAGGTCACAAGACTTTATTAAGGTTAGTATCTTTGAAATCTGTTTTGCAATATTATGCAATTATAGTAGAAACTACAAATAATATGGTATAAGACAAGATAAGATAATTGTATTAATATCCAGGAAATGATCACTAAAATAAGTCAATGGGATTGCTAGGTACAAATTACAATGATGTCAATACAAAGGAGAACCACCAAGACAGCTCCTATAAAATGATTTGGAAGTGTTAACCCTCTTTCAGCAGGGTTACTCTAGAACTTTTTGGCCATGCCATATGAGCTGTCATGTCCCCAATTAAAATTTTGCTGAGGGAAATACCCAATTTTGCAATTTTGGTGATTAATAAATAATTTTGGCATAGAGACTTAGGAAAAGTGGCTTGTGGAGGCTTAATTTAATTTTTGGAGAAAAAGGAAGGCTCAAATTAGAAAAAAGAAAAGAAAAATAGTGGTATTAAGTTGTGGGGGTCACTTAAGAAAGGGGAAATCGAACTCCCTAGGAAAATCAAACCACAAGGAAAATGGGAATAAGAAAGGGGGTCGAATTTGTGAAAATTTCATCTATTGCAGTATCTGGAAATTATTCTCCTAACTGTAAATTTAATTACGCAGTTTATTTGCTACGACAAACAATGAATAAAATCACAACTGCAATTTTCACCATAAAAATACTGCAGAAAATAAAATACTGGAAACTGAGAAATTCTAGCACACACAAGAATTGTGACACCGTTATTTTTGGACAATTGTACTCCGAAAAACCCAATGTGGGAAAACCGGTGCGACAGTTGAGAGTTTTATTATTTATGCAGCATAAAAAATTCTAAGTAATAAAATAATGCCAAACTGACGTTTCTATATGAGAAAAATACTGACCAAAATATCTGAGGGAATTTACCCTCATGCAATCCCGCAATACACTGAGCCTCAGAATTGGCTATGGAACCCTTTGTGTCATCCTTTTGCCTTGCTTCTGTGCAGGCCCTACACTTACTGCCGGGAAACTGCCTCTGATGTGACGTCTAGTCTGTTGCTTCCACCGGAAGTGATTCTTCCGGCTTGCTAGAAAATTTCTTGGCCTTTGGAAGCTGAATTGAGCCTCCTTCTGGCTGAATTAAACTGCCTATCATGAGGCACTGCGCAGTCCCAATGCTGCCTCCCGAGGAATATATTCGGCCTTCTCTTCTGACTCTTCCGGAACTAGAGACTCCTCCAGAAATCTGCTACTCTGACCCTCTGCCACCTCCAACTCGACCTCTGACTCGATTTCTCTTGCTGAATCACTTGTACTAGAAAATCGAATTGTCTAGATCACTAAGTATCTACACTGGTGCATTCTCCATCTACCTATCGACTTCTTATAATCCTTTGTTGGAGCACCAACAACCAAGATTAGAACGTAATCAAGGGCCTAGATTAATTCCCTGTCAATCTGTGTGAGTTTCTAGAGAATTCTCACCTTGACTTAATTAATTCTGATTAATTAACCAATTTTCCTAAATTTAGACTTAGAAAATAAAAAAAATAGGTTAATAATCTAATTAAGCCATTTATAGTTGGAATTTCTAGAAACGATTTATGGGTTATAGAGCTCTCATGTATTCTCGCCTCTCCACCAAGTTTCGTGACTAGAACACATCCGATGTTACAAAACTAACACTACCTCTTAGCGAGGAATGTGTTCTAGTGTTGCACACCCTGCTACAACACTCTGTCTCTGTATCATCCTCTGTCACGCTGCTGATTGTGAAAATTTCAATGTCGGAATCCCTACTGCAACAACTGATGATATTACTCCTATTTGTTAAATTCCTTTAAACAAATTACTTGCATTTTCCTATGGAAAATATCGTAATACATACACTGTAACCTTCACTTAATTAAATTATATGCAGAAGCAAGAGACTGAGCAAGAAAGAAAATACAACATAAATGACATCGTTATTTTTGGACCAATGTCCCCGGAAAAACCCAATGCGGGAAAACCGATGCAACAGTTTTGAGGGTTTATATTATTATGCAGTAGTTTTTGAATACAACTCTGGTTGCCCTTCCGACAATCCAGTTACAGAGAAAATAAATTGGCAGAAAAACTTAGTGAGATTACCTCACTCTACCCTGCAATTCCGGTTGTTCTGGCAGTTGAACCAACTGTCCCCGACTATCTTTGCGATGGCCCTGCGTAGGCCATGCATCAGTCTCAACAGGCTCTGCGTTAGCCCAACTGGGAAACGTTTGCCCTCTGGAGCTGTTTGTAGCCCTCTCGACTAAGAAATCTCAGCTCCCTGTTAGATTTCGGATTTCTACACTAGAACACTGCATTGCTTCTGCGTGGGCCCTTCTGGCTCTGCTTTAGCTCTGCGTGGGCCCTTCTGGCCCAACGTCAACCCCTCCTGGGTTTGCACTGCCTCCTCTTGGTGCCTCTCTACCTCACTGCTACTAATCCTGGGTCCTGGAGTAGATACTCCAACCCAACTATCCCTGCCCCTCACTGCAAAAGCTTACTATTGAAAATCTCCCGGCCGCTGTTTTGCTTTAGAAAATCGGTTCTCTGAACTCTCTCTGTGTGTCTTTCCAAATGACCCTCAAGCCTCCTTAAATAATCTCCTCGTTGACATTCAGTGACCCAGATTAGAAGCTAATGAATTGCTAAGATCATTTCTGCTTGATCCTCCTCTTCTTCTAGAAGTTACACCCACAGTTAGATTAATACCCATTAATTATTTTATTTTCCTAAGTTTAGACTTAGGGTCCCATATAAAATAATTAGTTATTTTAATAAAACTATTTCTGGGGGGGAATTTCCCAAAACGCTTTTTGGGTTCTTTGGAATACATGTGCCCAAGCTTTCCTACAAAATTTGAGGCCTAGAGCACATCCGATGCTACCCCAAATCAACACTGATGTCTGGCCATACTGTCTGTTAACCACTGCGCAATTTTGATGCTGTATTTGTTCTGCTTCTGACCCTGCTATACTGTTGCCAACACTGCATCTGCACTGCAAATCCCTCTCATCTGTGGCTGCTGCAATTGCAACTACTGGAATTGAGAAGCATCCAAAATAATTTGTCCTTGCTACTAAAACGAGTTCTCCACCATACCCGTCTGTTCTTTGAAATAAACAAACTTATCTCTCCCTAGAGCTTTTGTGAGTATATCTGCAACCTGCTCTTCTGTGGGAACATACTATAGCTGGATTGCTCCACGTTGTACACAATCTTTGATGAAATGACACCGAATATTTATGTGTTTCAGCCTGTCATGAAACATTGGATTCTTAGAGAGATAAATGCAACTCTGATTATCACAGTAGACACTGGTCACCTCCATTCTCTGTCTGAACAAGCTTACTAGCACCCTCCGAAGCCATATAGCTTCGCACGTAGTTGTGCTTGCCGCCATAGACTTAGCTTCTGCAAAGCTCAGTGCTATTGACTTCTGCATCCTTCTACACCAGGAAACCATCCCTAATCCCACGCTAAAGCAGTACCCAGAGTTACTTTTCCTGTCCACTAAACTGCTTGCCCAATTTGCATCTGTGAACCCACATAGTCTGATGTGATCTCCTCTGGTATATTTCAACCCATACTCGACTATGCCATGCACGTACCTCAAGATATGCCTCGCTGCTGCCCAATGTACCGTCTTCGGTTCTAACATAAACTGACTGAGGGTATTGAATGCGAAGCAATATTTGGCCTAGTGTTAACCAAATACATGAGAGAATTGATAAGTTGTCTATATAAGGTGGGGTCAACATCCTTGTCATATGATGCATCTATCTTTTTCAAGTTGGTGATCATGGGCATAAACATGGGTCTACAATCATGCATTCTAAACCTCTTCAGAATATCTGTAGTGTATCTTCCTTGCCCAAGAAAGATCTCCCCATCCTTCTGCCACACTTCCAATCCTAGGAAATAGTGCATCAACCCCAAATCCTTCATATCAAACTCTGTTGCTAGGTTCCTCTTGCAGTCCTCTATGAGCCTTGATGATCCTGTCAAGAAGAGATCATCCACATACAATACTAGTATGAGTGACTCATCCTCTACCATCAAATAGTAAAGGTTGGGATTTGTGCCACTCTTGACGAATCCCATCTGCTGCAAGTAGCTGTCATTCAAACCATATCATGCCCTGGGAGCCTATTTGAGCTCGTATAGAGCTTTCCTCAATCCGCACACATGAGTGCACCTCTCATGAGTCTCAAAGCCCTCTGGCTGTTCAATGTACACCTCTTCAACCCCAAATCCTTCATATCAAACTCTGTTGCTAGGTTCCTCTTGCAGTCCTCTATGAGCCTTGATGATCCTGTCAAGAAGAGATCATCCACATACAATACTAGTATGAGTGACTCATCCTCTACCATCAAATAGTAAAGGTTGGGATTTGTGCCACTCTTGACGAATCCCATCTGCTGCAAGTAGCTGTCATTCAAACCATATCATGCCCTGGGAGCCTATTTGAGCTCGTATAGAGCTTTCCTCAATCCGCACACATGAGTGCACCTCTCATGAGTCTCAAAGCCCTCTGGCTGTTCAATGTACACCTCTTCAACCCCAAATCCTTCATATCAAACTCTGTTGCTAGGTTCCTCTTGCAGTCCTCTATGAGCCTTGATGATCCTGTCAAGAAGAGATCATCCACATACAATACTAGTATGAGTGACTCATCCTCTACCATCAAATAGTAAAGGTTGGGATTTGTGCCACTCTTGACGAATCCCATCTGCTGCAAGTAGCTGTCATTCAAACCATATCATGCCCTGGGAGCCTATTTGAGCTCGTATAGAGCTTTCCTCAATCCGCACACATGAGTGCACCTCTCATGAGTCTCAAAGCCCTCTGGCTGTTCAATGTACACCTCTTCCTCTATCATCTCGTTGAAGAATGTTGCCTTGACGCCCATCTGATGAATCTGCCATCCCATCTAAGTTGTTAGGGATATAATTGACCAAATAGAGGTGTATCTGGCAACTGGGGTGAAGGTCTCCTCATAATCTATCCCTTCTCACTTTGCATACCCCTCTGCCACGAACCTAGCCTTGTACTTTTCCATGCTGCCATCTGCAATATACTTGATCTTGTAGATCCATTGAGAACCTACAACTAACCTATCCTCGGGCCTCGACACCACCTCCCAAAAATCATTTGTCATGATAGAGATGTATTCTTCTACCATGACATCTACCCACACCTGATGTTGTGCAACTTCCTGAAAGCTGGAAGGTTCTGCAACCTGAGCTACCAATGCTTGATATCTGTTAAGTTGCCTCCACTCTCTCTTGTTTGTCCTAGGAGCTCCAACAAACTCCTCTACATCTCTCAATGTCTGAAGAACCTCTCTGTTGGCTCGACCACTAGTAGTGGGAAGTTCTATTAGCTCCTCTTCATCCTGCCCCTACTGCTCTGTTTCCTAAGATCTCACTGGATTCCCTGCTCCTGAGGCAATGCTAGTACTAGTTATTATACTGGATCCCTGTGACTGTCCCACTAGATGCTTCTGTTGCTGGACCAATGGAGCTTCAATTGGTTGATTCTGATCACCTGCAAGCATCTCATGAGATCTCTTGAAAGCTCGATCTTCCATGAACTTTACCTCCTATCTCACTACAATCTTTCTATTGCTAGGAATGTAGATCTTGTATGCCTTAGAGGTCTCGCTATACCCAAAGATAAACTCCTTCTCTACAGTCTAATCCAATTTGGCGCGCTTCTCATATGGCACGTGGCAATAAGAAATACTGCCAAAGATCTTGAAGTGACTAACTTCTGGCTTTTTCCCTATGAAGACCCCTTTTGGCGTTTTCTTCCCCAATGCTCTATGAGGAGTCCTGTTCTGAATATACACTGTTGTGTTACATGCCTTTGCCCATAGAAACTTGGGCAAATCCTAGTCATATAACATTGCTTTTGGAGCCTCAACTATGGTTTTATTTTTCTGCTTTGCTGCCCCATTCTGCTGTGGATTATACGGAGTTGTAGATTCTCTTATGATACCGTCCTTCGCACAAAAAATTATGAAGTCTTTATCAATCAATATATTCTCCAAAATTATCTGAGCGAAGCACCTTGATCTTCTTCCCTGTCGCATTTTCCACGAGGGCCTTAAACTCTCTGAAATGATTGAAGACCTCATCTTTGGTCTTCAAGAAATAGATCTAGGTTTTTGTTATGAAACCAGCTCAAAAAAAAGATAGATCAACGACTTAGAATTCAGCCTCTTCGAGGGGGCTACCTCCTTTACATTACATAAATGCACAATTCTTGGATGATACAAATGACAAAACCTCCTTTCTATATATAGGAGTCTATGGAGTCACAATATAATCCAGCCGACCTAACAATAATAA
>APFE030155241.1:159990-236421 GCA_000404065.3 Pinus taeda
TAATATAAAGCCACAAAAATAATAATAGAGGGATTCTATGGGGCACATAAATAACAATATGTGGGTAATAGGGGCACAACAATATAAATAAGGGGTATAACTACAATAGTAATGGGGTAATCACTAGTATTATAGGAACCCAACAGTTTTCCTGGAATGGTCATCAATAAAGGTGACGAATTATTCAGCACGACTAAGAGCTCTAGCGGACATCGGGCCACAAATATTTGAGCGTATAAGTCCTAACACGCCATTTGCTCTGTTGTCACTTCTCGGAAATGCTGCCTTAACATACTTCACAAGTATGCATCCTCTGCACACATCATTGTGTTCCATGCCAAGTTTTGGAACCCCTGTTACTGTTTCCCTGAGCATCTTCAGTGCTCCATGGTGTAGATGTCCCATTCTCCTATGCCATAACTCATTCAGTTCCTTCCCACTGCTTCTGTGACTGCCTATTAATGCCATTGGAGAGTCGAGCTGCAACCTGTACAATCTGTTGCTTCGAACTCCAATCTGTCTTACCCTTTTCCAACTTGAGCGTTTGACAAACACTTTTTTCCCTACGAAGTAGATATCATATCCTTTATCCTGTAACTAGGATACTGAAATCATGTTCATACCCAATCTTGGCACATGGAATACATCTGTAGCGTTGGTGCTTACTCCTGACTCCCTCTGAAAGTCAATGTTACCTCTCCCTGTTGGAGTACACTTCATTTTGTTTCTCATCGTAATTTGGAAGTCCATCTGCTCCTCCTTGGAGTTAGAGAAATATTCTCTAACCCCTTTCATATGAGCTGATGCTCCACTGTCTATATACTAGGCACCCTGTGAAGCTGATCCTGACAAGCAAGCAAATTCGTCCTCCAACCTGGGAGACAAATCTGAAGCTTCCTGAATGTCAATTCTGTCCATGGTCATAGAAAAGACTTGTGTGTTATTTCTATTTTACCCGACACTGATTCTGCTGCTGCAAAACCTTTTGCGTCCAACTAGAAGTCTGCTCAGTGAAAAATCCAAGTTGTTGCTGCTCCCTCTGATTGCTGGAATCATTGAATCTGGAAAGTCGAATTTTTCTGCCAACCTGCACTGAAAAATCAAACTCTTGCCCAACAATTCAATCTACCTGTCAGAGTACTGCGAAACCTCTTAGAATTTTGGCCTGCTGCTCCCTCTGAACAACGAAATTCTCTCCTCAGTGTTTGAGCTTCTCGACTGATCATTAATGTTCTGATACCATGTGAAAATTTCATCTATTGCAATAATTGGAAATTATACTCCTAATTGTAAATTTGATTATGTAGTTTATTTGCTACGACAAACAATGAATAAAATCACAACAACAATTTTCACCATAAAGTTACTGCGGAAAATAAAATACTGGAAACTGAGAAATTCTAACACATAAACATTGTGACACCGTTATTTTTGGACAATTGTCCCTAGAAAAACCCAATGTGGGAATACTGGTGCAGAAGTTGAGGGTTTTATTATTTATGCAACAACAGAAATTCTGAGTACAATAAAATAACGTTAAACTGGCATTTCTATCTGAGAAAAATACTGACAAAAATATCTGAGGCAATTCACCCTCCTCCTTGTTGTAACTGTTTCTCGTAGGCAATTCTTGGCTGCAAAAACTACTCTGAGAAACCAACTCGACCAATCTTTAGGTTCAAGCTTGTGAAAATTTCTGAATCTACACATCAGAAATCCTACTGCAATCACTAGTTTATCATCTCCTACTTGTTTTTACATTCAACAAGTTATTTAATTATTTAAATAGCGATGAAAACACTATCATGAACTGAAATAGAACAAGACAAATACACAAGGGACACCGTTATTTTTGGACAATCGTCCCCGGAAAAACCCAATTCGGGAAAACCGGTGCAACATATAGAGGGTTTGTATTATTAAGTAGATTTCTGAATACAACTAGGGTGCCAAATCCGGCTCACCCAACAGAGAATAAACCTGACAAAAGTACCTCTATCCAGAGACAGATGAACAAACCCCACAGGTGACTGCATTATTCCCAGTGCTGGGCAACGATGGCCGCTCCAAGCTTTGTGCTGGAACTGTGTCACCTCCTCTAGGAGCTGCGTTACTGTGTCACTGAGACCCCTTTGCCTACACTGTGTCACTGCGTCAGAGCTCTCCCTCTGCGTCACTGCATCACTGCGACACTGTGACGCTGCGTCAGAGCTCTCCCTCTGTGCTGTCTCTCCTAGTGCTGCTTTGCCTCTCTGCTATGTATTATCGGCCTTGGACTGAAGTCCCTCTGCCGAATTGCCCCTCTCACTGCAACTCAGATGACCTATTCGATTTTCTCAGCAAACCACGCCCCAGAAAAATCGAACTGACTGATCTCTCAAGTGTATCTCCAACTGGCCCTCAAGCCTCCTCTTATACTTTTCCTGTTGATGAATCAACGATCGAGATTAAGTCTCTAATCAACGACTAAGATTAAAACATACTTGATCCTCGTCACTTAGAAGTTTCTCACCCATATTCTTATTAATACCCATTAATATTTTTATTTTCCTAAGTTTAGACCTAGAAACTCATATAAAATATTAATTATTTAAATAACTCCTCATTCGGGTGAAATTTCTCCAAATGATTTCTGGGTTCTGGAGATCTCGTGTATTTTAGCCCCTCCACAAAATTTCAGAGCTAGAGCATATCCGATGCTACCCAAAATCAACAAAGCTAGCCCTTGAACCAGAGGGGGCTCCTTCAATAGTTACAAGGCCTTGTTTAACGTTGTTCGCTGTCACTAAACAACAGCTTATGAAGCACAATGGCTAGATTTATGATTTAGTTTGGGTGGTCGCTGATGATTGCACAATCCCAGTTCATGAATAAATCCCTCTCTTGCAGAGTCTTTGCTCAAAGTGTGAACTCCCAGCCTGACAGAATAACATGATTTTTTTAAAGAATTTGACAGAAGAATATAAGGAAATTCTTGATAATTAAACAATCATATTGAATACTTAATCAACTAGGCAAATTTGGATGCGTGTAGAAGACTTCTACAACCAAACAAGACACACTCAAGAGATGACAAGAGGCAACAATTTAAAGATGTAGAGGAGCTATCTCATACAATCTGTAGAATAAACTAATCTCTTTTAAATGATTATAACTTTGCGGGGGATTTTAGAGAGATTGATACTGAATCTATTCTTACCCAGAATCTGCTATGTTACTTTGAACATGTGCAGAAATAAGATATGAAAACACTAGAAAAGCATACAGGAAACACAAGTTTTGTCATGAACTGGAACCGGGAGGCTTCAATTAAGAATTCTGTAATCAAATTTTTAGAAAGTTGAAAAGTTTTGGCATCAAAAACCAACCCTTTTACATTACAAATGAAACAATATATAGATTAGATCTCTCCTAAACTGTTACAATAATTTTGGAATAAAACCCTGAATAATATACTAAAATAAAGCAATCTCTCTAATTTATTTGCTGGAAACTTTGAACTGTTTGCAAGTATTATGCATTGTAATATGAAATTGGTTCATTGACTGCTGGAAATCTGTAAAATGGTCCTTAATCTGCTGATCTTTTGCTGCTAGGGGCTTTGAACCTCCAATGCTGGAATTTAGGATCTGGTGAATTTGATGCCTAGAATTGTTGGAAATACTGAGAGGGGGGGTGAATCAGTATTTCTTTTTAATTGTTCTAGTTATTTCCAAAAGCATATATATATATATATCAACAACTGGAATTAATGCTTTTATTAAACACAACACAGTGCAATGAAATAAATACAATATAAGAATATATCTGATTGTGATTAGTTGCCAAGCTCCAACTTGGACTTCAGTGAGGCTCCAACCTCCAGAGCACCAACTCTATTTTGTAGTGGTTCTGCACTTAGGAGCACCTACCCCTAAGGACTTCAGTGTTGTTTAGTTCTGAGGCTCCAACTTCTTGGGCTCCAACCCAACCTTGGTATATAGTGGTATGATGCTAATCTCTGTTCAGCTGAGGTTCTCCTTCACTCCTACTCTCCTGCCTCTGCTGCTTCTGCTGCCTCTACTGCCTCTGCTGCTTCTGCTACCTCACACTCTAGTTCTTCACAATAACAACAACAACCACAGTGCTCTGTTTTTACTGTTTTGTTCATTCCCATGCCTCCGTCCATTTGTTTCCGCTTACACCGCCTTTTAGGCTTCCTCCTCGGTCACTGCGGCTTCCTCTGCGCTGTGCAAGTTTACTGACTTTTTGGGGACACGTAAATTCATTATACAGGTCCAAACGATCCACGGAGAACACATCTTCCCGGTTTACCGTAACAGTGCTCCTTTAGGCAATGATTGCGGGCATACACAGAGTTCTTTTAGTTAAATGGAGATGTTTTGTCCCGGTCGCAATCATAATTGCCATGATTCACCCCTTTCAACTGACGTTCAACCTTCTGAACCATCGGAACAACCATCATAAGCCTTTCGGCTTAAAAACACCCAGCGCAAGCCAAAAATTCCATTACACAGAGAATATGAGAAAAACAGTCAAACAGACTAAAAGGCGGACTTGAGGAAGTATTACAATTGCACCTATTCCTGTATCGGGTCCGGTCCATATTGCAATCGACGCTTTAGACTTCCAGAGGTCCTTTATACATCAAGACCATGGCATCGCCGATGGCCGACGACCGATCCTCCACTGGATGCGATAATATAGTAAGCCATGTTATAATGTTTAATCGGGTCCACATGCTTTATCGCAATCGACGCTTGTTGTTGGACAACCCTTTGTGTAGCATTGCGATGGGCAGATGTGATATGGTATTAAACCATAGTTAATATGCTCGTCGGGTCTGCAGCCTTATCATAATAAGCGCTTTCATGTGGCAAGGCTTTACGGCTTGCGATATAACGACAAACGCGATAATGCATTAAGTCATATTACACTGTCGCGGCAGGTCCACATACTTTATCGCAATCGGAGGTTTCAGTGTGGCAGGGCCTTAACCACTTGCGATATATAATCCCGACGTGCTGATGCGATATGAGGTGCCGGACCTGATAGTATCCGAAAACTCCTATGCATATATTTTCAAGTCTGTTTTCTGGATCCAATAGTGTATTTGCCTATGTATATGGGCTTTCTGTCTGCCGATAGTGTAAAAACATGCATTCATGGGTTTTACGGGCCCGATAGTGTTAAAAACACATACGTATGATATATGCTCCTCCGCCTGTATCTGCATGCATATAATTCTTTTGTGGCCTGATAGCTCCCGATAATATAAATGCATGCACACACACACACACACACACACACAGATATATATAATATATATTTATATATTATATATATATATAATATGAGTTATGCTCCTCTTGGCTCCGTCTGCTCCTCTTGACTCCGTCTGCTCCTTTTGGCTCCTCTTAGCTCCTCTGGGCTCCATTTGCTCCTCGAATATTGCCATATTGACATCAATGACAATCTGTGTCCAACAAGAATATGCTAAACTGCTGCCATATGTTGACCTTTTTACTGCCAAGTATTGCTTAAAAATACTAAATGCAACCCTTATCCAATCTCTGCAAGTCTGGAACAAATTTCTTTCACTGATCTTTTCTCTAAAAATCTGGGATATATTTCTTGAATGTTCAAATTTTTCTGGTATTCGAGACTAATGTAGATGCTTTGTCATCCTACTTGAACATCTGGATTTGATCTTCAATTGTAGGATATCCGTAATTTTGTTTTTACCCATGTGAGAAGAATTGAAAAGTTGTTCATTCCATGGTGTTATATAAAATCCTTTTGAGGACGAGTCACAATCATATGCACTTTTAATTCCAGATGCTTTATACCCTTCATTGGAAAATATTAGGAGTGAGACATTTAGTAATAATGCATGAAGGAACTGCTGAAAGCATTAATATGTTTTGATGGTCTGATATTGGTTCCTTGAAATGTTAAAAATCTGGTCAAGCAAGACTGTTTACCGCTGATGTTGGAATCAACCCACCTGTATGCATTGTCTGTTGATTTGTGGTAGCATCGGATGTGCTCTAGCCATGAAAATTGGTGGAGAGGCTAAGGCACATAAGATCTCCAAGGCCCAGAGATGGTTTGGGGAAATTCCACCTGGTTAGATAAATATTAAAATAATTAATATTTTTAATGGGGTTCATAAGTTTAAACTTAGGAAAATTAAAATATTAATAGGTATTAATATAAAACTGGTGAGAATGTTCTAAATGACATGGATCAAGCCAAATCTAATCTTAGCTGTTGATTAGGGACTTAATCTCGTCTGTTGAAGACTCAGTAGGAAAAGTATAAGAGGAGGCTTGAGGGTCAGTTGGAGATACACCATATTGGTCGGTCAGTTCGATTTTCTGGAGCGGGGTTTTGCTGAGAGAATCGAGCTAGTGATTTGTTGCAGTGAGGGGCAGTTCGGCATGAGGCCGAGAATACATAGCAGAGAGGCAGAGATAGTGCCAGAGAGACAACGCAAAGCCTGGAGATGCTGACGCAGAGACAAATGGGAGCTATGCAGAGGCTGAAGAGGCCAGCATGGGTGACACAGAGGATCTGAGAGCTGATGCAGAGGCTTCAATAGCTGCGTAGAGGCTAGCAAAGCTGATGCAAGGCTAAGAGGCTGTGTCAGAAGAATTTTCGTGGGGCAGACTGAGTGCTGGTGAGCCGGGAAGGGTAATGCAATCTTTGCAGAGTGATGCAGAGCAGCAGAGAAGCTTGGAGCAGCTTTCGCTATCTAGCTAAGGAGCTGCCATTGTTGCTGTGGGCTCGTTCATCCGATGTTTGATCAATTGGAATATCTGTCTCCGAGGAGAGGTACTACTGCTGAGGGCATTTTGTGTTGGGTGAGCCATTTCTGGCACCCTAGTTGTATTTAGAAACTGCATAATAATAAAACCCTCATATCTGCTGCATCGGTTTTCCCGCATTGGGTTTTTCCGGGGACAATGGTCCAAAAATAACGGTGTCCCTTGTGTGTTTGTCTTAGTTATTTCAGTTGTTGATCTGTATATGAGTTAACGCTGCATTTGTGTTTATTTCAGTATTTATATTTATAAATAACTTGTTAATGGAATGAGAAAGTAAGAGAAATTAAACCAGATAATGCAGTAGGGATTTCTAACGTGTCAGACTTAGAAATTTCAACATGGTATCAGAGCATTGCAGATCACATGAGAACTAAAGGCACCAACAATAATCTGGAGAATTTGCAACAGTAGCAACTGCCGCGAGAGACAACATTGTTCCAGAGCAGAAGCAGCAGAGAAGAAGTGACGCGGAGGGCCTGTGTCATCATTTCGAGCTAGGAGGAGGGTCAGTGTAGAGGCAGAGAGGGGCAGATCAGACCTACGCAGTGCCCAATCATCTTTCTTTTCCAAGAAGGATTAACGTTGTGGCCAGGAGGAGCAGATTCTGCCATTGTCGAGATTGCGCAGAGCTTGAAAGGCTCAGTTTCTTTAGTTGTTGGGGCTTGGGAAGCTGTGGGCAGATTGTGATTGAGAAGCTGGTGGGGTGCTGTTTTTGTTGGTGCAAAACAATATGTAAGGGGATAGAACCAAGGTAGAGGGAGTCGCTACCTTAATGGATTTCTAGCCAAGAAATCCTGATCCGAGTTGCAGTTGCAAGAAGGATTAGAGATGAGCGGTTCAACATTTGGCGGGAGGATTTCCAGCAGGGAAATCAAGACTTAGAGGGAGATTTCCAGGAGGGAAGTCGAAACTCAGAGGGAGTCCAGACGAGGAGCTGAAATGGCAGTGAACGGACTGAGGGATTAGGACAGGTTGGACGGGGCTTCCAACTTTGTCATCTAGGAGGCCAGGATCTTGGCAGTCCTGGATCAACATCGCATCAAGGACTTTGCCTTGAGAACTGTGGCTATCCCGGTCGACCCAGCTGAAAATAAGAAGTATGAGGATGCAATGGCGAGGGCGAAGTGCATGATCCTTGACAGGGTCAAAGATCATGTCGTACCACATATTCCTTAAAAGAACACAACAAAGGAAATGTAGGATACTTTGACGACCTTGTATCAGGGCACTTCCATGCAGTGGAAGATGCTATTGGAGAATCAACTGTGGTTGTATCAGATTTAGAAGGGAGAGCAGATAGATCCGTTCCTCCTCGGATTGCAGGAGATTCGTGACCAACTTACTTCCATAGGGTCTACACCGGATTCGGAGTTCATGGTGAGGACCGCCCTGAATGTAGTCTCCGAGGAGCGGGAGACATTTGTCCAAGGTATTTTGGGTAGAGCTACTCTTCCAGGATGGGAGGAGATGTGGGCAACTCTTCGCCAAGAAGAGATCAGGAGGTTGACCAAGGCGGGGAGTAGTGGCAAGGGAGGTTGAATCAAGAAAGAGGAGGAGGAGGATGCGACTCTGCATCTGGGGGACAACAAGGGAAGAGGAAGAAGAAGGAAATCTTCAAGGTGAAGTGCTTCCATTGTCGGGAGCTGGGACATTATGCATCCCAGTGTCCAAGGAAGAAAAACAAGGGAGAGGCTTCCAACTCCAAGGCAACTCCAGCTAAGGCAAAGGAAGAGGTTGAGACTGATGACGACTGTGCCATGAGTGCTCATGCACCTCTAGAGAAGGAGGTGGGGAGATATCGAGTTGTAGTCATGAGGACTACAAACAAGGGGCAGGATCCTTGAGTTGCCCAAACTCTAGGATCATATCCGGTTATGGGAGCCCTTAACGACAGTAGCAGAATGACAAATGTCGGGTGGAGCAAAGTGTAGTGGAGCAACAAGGCAGTGCTTGGGTGCAGAAATTTGAGGCAGCGTAGTGGAGGGTGCAGCAGTGCGAGAGACACAGAGCTGTATGCAGCAATGCAATGGCAGCGGAGGGAGCACAAGATAGTAGCAGAGGCAACTTCAGTTTCACGTGGCTTCCAGACTGACTGGGATGTCAGTGTTTGCGAGAAGTTAGTTACCTACTTCTCGGTGATTGAGGTGCAGCGCAACAGTTAGCATTGGCAGTGCTAGACGTAGCATGGGCATCATATTGGGAGGGAGATGCAGTACAGATGTAGCAGTGGCAGTGGTAGTGTCATGGGCAACAATACAGGAAGCAGTAGTGCAGATGATGTAAGGTAGTAGGCTAAGCATCAACACAGGTACCGGTGCGGAGGATCAATGTGATGTTTCCATGGTGAAACATTCTAGAGCACATTCCTCGCTAAGAGGGAGTGTTGATTTGTGGTAGCATTAGATGTGCTCTAGCCATTAATTGGTGGAGAGGCTAAGGCACATAAGATCTCCAAGACCCATAAATCGTTTGGGGAAATTCCACCCGGTTAGAGAGATATTAAAATAATTAATATTTTTAATGGGTTTCCTAAGTCTAAACTTAGAAAAATTAAAATATTAATGGGTATTAATATAAAACTGGGTGAGAATGTTCTAAGTGACATGGATCAAGCCAAATATAATATTAGCCGTTGATTAGGGACTTAATTTCGGCCATTGAAGACTCAACAGAAAAAGTATAAGAGGAGGCTCGAGGGTCAGTTGGAGATACACCATATTGATCGGTCAGTTCGATTTTCTGGAGCGGGGTTTTGTTGAGAGAATCGAGCTAGTGATTTGTTGCAGTGAGGGGCAGTTTGGCACGAGGCCTAGAATACATAGCAAAGAGGCAAAGATAGTGCCAGAGAGACAACACAGAGCCTGGAGAGGCTGATGCAGAGGCAACTGGGAGCTATGCAGAGGTTGAAGAGGCCAGCGTGGGTGATGCAGAGAGTCTGAGCGCTGACGCAGAGGCTTCAGTAGCTGCGCTGAGGCTAGCAGAGCCGACACAGGGCCAAGAGGTAGTGCCAAAAGAATTTTTGTGGGGCAGACTGAGTGCTGGTGAGCCGGGAAGGGTGACACAGAGCAACAGAGAAGCTTGGAACAGCTTTCGCTGTCTAGCTAAGGAGCTGCCATTGTTGCTATGGGATCATTCATCCAGTGTTTGATCAGCCGAAATATTTGTCTCCGAGGAGAGGTACTACTGCCGAGGGAATTCTCTGTTGGGTGAACCATTTTTGGCACCCTAGTTGTATTCAGAAACTGCATAATAATAAAACCCTCATATTTGCTGCACCAGTTTTACCGCGTTGGGTTTTTCCGGGGACAATTGTGCAAAAATAACGGTGCCCCTTGTGTGTTTGTCTCAGTTATTTCAGTTGCTGATCTGTATGTGAGTTAAGGCTGCATTTGTGTTTATTTCAGTATTTATATTTATAAATAACTTGTTAATGGAATGAACAAGTAGGAGAAATTAAACCAAATATTGCAGTAGGGATTTTAACATGTCAGACTTAGAAATTTCAACATTGTCAAGCTAGATCTTAACTCACACTGTGCCTCTAACTGTAGGAGTCAATCCATTTGAACAGAACATAGTGATTTAAAACCAATCCAAGCATATTCAGGATTAACTAGATGTAAAGCATAAAAGCAGCAAAACCTTCCTAGACAATATTTTACTCTGCACTTTCTTGTTGTACAAATGATAGAATCTCAATCTTTTCACTCCAGTTCTATTCATGCTGTAGTAAGGAATATGAATGACCCATAATTTCATCATAATAATCCATCAAGGTTCCACTATGGGTGCCAAATGTGCGACATAGAATAGCAAGCCTGTCACGAAATGCGTGTTTGGATTTTGAAGATGCTCCAACTGTTATCACTAACATCCTTCCAATTTGATTAACAGAACCCGAGACCACAGATCAATAATAGAATAATCTATAAAATGCTAAAAGTCATAGCCCATTATCAACTTCAATGGCCCTAATAGCCACATTCTTGGTTTCCATGCTTGAATAGTTGCATCCTGACAAACTTTGGTTGTGTATTAAGTTTAGGTTTTCTCCATTGCTGTAGTCATGTATATCTTGAAAAGTTATATGCAATTGACTTTCATCAATATGCTCAGAAAAGTTATTCTGTTCTGATTGTTCTAATCCAAGGAATGAATACTGTCCAAGGGCAACTTCATCTACATTGAAGAGACTGTAACTCATATTATATTCTGCTAACAAATTTGTAGGTGCCTTCAAATATGACTGAGGTTCGTAAACTCTAGAGTCTACGACCAAATCCTCCTTTCTATTCAATGTTGTTGACTAGATCCTTGTTCTGCTGAAAAGGATCCAGCTTCAACCGATAGAGCCACAACAACATCATCCCTCGATTCAACTTCTTCAAATTCTGAAGAGTGAGTTGGCCCATTCCATTCAGATATGCTGGGACTTGAAGCATAACCTTTTTGTTCCAGCAAATAATTTGTGTGCACTTGATTTGAGCATGATAAATAAGTTATGAGGCCCCCTGAATTTGCCATATAAATATTAAGCTCTTGCAATTTAGTGGCACTAAGATTGGAGGCATCATATGCAAGGAGACCTAAAAACTGGTGCCATTAAATTAAGCCCGGGTCTGTTGTAATAAACAGAAGACCGATTCATAAAGTTCTGATAAACAATGACTAGCCTTTTCACATATGGTTTCACCACAATGCCTACAGGTACCTCGAATTCTTTATACAGAATACCACACCTCCTTAAACTATCACTTCTGAGACGGATTGTGTTGATGTTAATGCCTGGTAAATTTGAGGGTGCTGTGGCATTATAGATAGTATCTGATCTAGGGTGCCTGAATACTTTGGATGCATCATTATGAAAAAACTGGTCCACTGACTTCTGTGAATCAGTGGGATTCCTAGAGTCTGCTGCAACCATTTTAAAGAGCACAGCTTCATTAATGCCAGCGGAACCCCCTGTGGCTTCTTGCAAGGTTGTATAAAACATCCGGTTAATTTAAATAAGCCAGCTTAGTCATGTCGTCCATCCTCCATGCTTTGCATCTGGATCTGTAGGGTGAACTTTGAAACTGGAAGTACATAACGTATTTCCTTTTCCTGTGACAACTTTAATCTGCCAATTAACAATTTCAATCACTTCCGCCTCAACCCATACCATTTCGCTGTCCTCAATCCATACTTGTGCTCAATCAATTGAACTCATCTGGGTATAGGAAATTAACAACGTGCCGAATCACTGAACACTTGGCGTTTGACAGATGTGTATTTAATTGCACTTAACATTTTAGGATGAGCACATTTGCAGGCCCTTCCACTTGACAGTTGTGAGGTAGGATTTGTATACAGAACCCATGGCAGTTTTTGGACTCTCCATTTGGCGTTCATGAAACTCATCGCAGAACTAGATTCAATTTCTACATTTACAATGGCACTTGGGAACCTGCATATAAACCTGCGATTTGTACAAGAAAATCTTCACCTGCAAATGATTTCCCAAATAATTTCCAAGAACAAACCCGGCTCCTTCTTTCGGTTGGCTTAGCGCTTAATCTTGCCTCTGGCACTGGCTTGTGTTGTGTTTTGCAAAAAATTATTAATACCCTCTGAATAAAGATTTTTCCATGTCATTTTGCTTCATAATACAAAAGGCTTCAATCCTGAGAAATAGTTTTTAGAGAAATGCAATTCAACAATGGGCGATCTAATTCTCCGCTCTGAGAAAACACAAGCCAGCATTTAGTTTGCAGACCTTACTTTCCCGTCCTCCAAAAACTTTTGCAGTCAATGAAAACCTTCTGTGCTTTGACAATGAAATCCTTGCCTGTGCGGACCACCGATTCATCCTCAGTAAAAGTGGCATTGGAAGTGGAGGTCAAGTATGCTGTTATGCTTTTTGATGGCTGGAGAAAATGGATCCTCCAGCTGATGTGACTGCCAGTATGGTGAACATCACCTGTCCAATCACGAACAAGGCGAAGCACATAACCCTGCTTTGTGTCCCCATTGAACATATTGTTGCCTTCCTCCAAAACCATTGAAGTTGTTTACCAAGCTCAATATGACTCTGATGCAATGCTTTTTGGCTTTCCAGACCACGAAGTCGAAAGCCTGAAAGGCTTGTTCATTGTAGACACCAGGAGAAATTTGTAATGCTCTAGATGTATTTCCACCGTTGAAAACCAATGTACGAGCAACAGTCAGACCATGAGCTGCAGCTTGTTGAAAAGCAGATGAGAGCAATTAACATATTCCCTGCTGTACTGAAACCATAAGTGGATTTTGGGGGGGGGGGTTGATAATGGTAAGTAGTTTTGCTGCAGGGGGTACTGAAATTTACCCATTGATGCCACGTAATCACAGGTGGTTTCGAAAAACGACTTATTTCGGACCCCCCTCCTCCATTAAATGTCGAAAAGCCTGAGGAGTCTGAAATTGAATATACATCGTTGATCTTCAAGCGCTAATATAAAGCTATAAACCATTAAAAACTACTCCATATTTATCCCATATGTACAAGGTGAGGAATATAAATGGTGTTTATATACACCATTGTATTTCAATATTTGTAAAGGCGTGGTTGAATGAAATACATGCCCTTGTGGGCTCCTCCCGTGCTTTGATTAGTGTCGCGACTTCTTGGCTTGCGTTTGGTTGGTAGTGGCCTTGACTTCGGTGTTTGATGGGCTTAACTTTGATGTCAAACTTAAAGATTGCGTGACAAGCCCAACATTTTCCTTTTCAAATAATTTTTAATTTTAAATAAAAATAATTCTAATAAAAATATAATTTTATTTTTTTAATAAAATTAAGTATTTAAAATATTAAAAATGATTCAAAATTAGCTGAGCAACAATGTTGCCATGAAATTTTATATATGCCCAAAGATTTAGCTGAGATGTAAACTGGCTTACATTCAAAAAAATATTGTAACTTTCCGGGTGTCAGAAAAAGTTACAACACTCCTCACGCAATCCCACAACAAACTGAGCCTCAGATGTGGTTTTGGAACCCTCTGCGTCAGCCTTCTGCGTTGCTTCTACGCAGGCCCTACACGTATTGCCCAGAAACTGCCTCTGATGTGACGTCTAGCCTGTTGCTGCCACTGGAAGTGATTATTCTGGCTTTCTGGAAATTTTCTCGGCCCCTGGAAGCTGAATTGAGCCTCCTTCTGGCTGAATCGAGTTGCCTATCTTGAGGCACTGCGCAGTCCCAGCGTTGCCTCCTGAGCAATATTTTCGGTCTTCTCTTCTAACTCTTTCGAAATTCGAGACTCCTCTAGAAATTTGCTACTCTGCCCCTCTGCCACCTGCAACTTGACCTTTGACTCGATTCCTCCTGCTGAATCACCTGCACTAGAAATCTGAACTATTTAGATCATTGAGTATCTGCACTGGTGCATTTTCCATCTACCCATTGATGACCTCTCAGAATCCTTTGTTGGAGCACCAACGACCAATATCAGAACTTAATCAACGACTCAGATTAATTCCCCGTCGATCCGTGTGAGTTTTTAGAGAATTCTTACTTTGGCTTAATTAATTCTGATTAATAAACCAATTTTCCTAAGTTTAGACTTAGGAAACATTAAAGAATAGGTTAATAATCTAATTAAGCCATCTCTTGGCGGAATTTCCAGAAACAATTTTTGGGTTATGGAGATCTCATGTATTCTAGCCTCTCCACAAAGTTTTCTAACTAGAACACATCTGATGCTACAAAAACTAACAGAATAGGTGGAGCCCACAAGGAAAGGGTGAACAACAATTATAAAAGGGAAGAGCCTCATTTTTGCATCTTTTGTCATTTCATTTTCAGATTTTGGAGAGTTTGCTTGAGCTACTTAGCAAATCCAACCAGTGCTGTTTAGCACAAGGAATTTCCAAGTGGGAATTCCAACTCTTCTTCAGTGAACTTCGAGTGTCACTCTAAAAGAGAAATTGTGAGCAGGATTTGGCATTTTTGTGGGTTGTTTGCAGAGAATCTTTACCTAGTGTGAATTTCTAGAGGACTCAGTTGAAGAATTTGGGGTGCTTTGAGGAGCTAGCATTTGGTGGCCTTTGGGCTAGAAATTTTGTAGGAAATTCCCTTGGATGGGAACAAGTTTCTTTTGGGAGTTTTACGTGCTGAAAGCACTGAAGATTGGATGACCAAATTTTCTCTTTCTTGGACCTTTGCTGGGGTTTATTGGTTGTTCCTGCACAAGGGATGAGTATAGGTGATATGAGGATTATTGGTGTTGAGAATTGTGGGGAGTTGGAGGGAGAAATTTCACTGGTGTTTGGAGGAGCTTTGCTTGGGAGACCTTGTATATTTTGCAGCGGTTCGAATTCTGTAGCTCACTAGCAGACTGGGAAAAGCTCCACGCAGGTTTTGGGGTTCCTGTCACTTGTGGATTTAACTCGGTTTTGTTGGACTGGGTGTGAGGAGCCTTCACCTAATTTTTCAAAATTTTGGAGCAGTTTTGAGGGGTTGTTTTACAGCTCACCTCCAGCAGCAATAGTGTCATGTCCGCAACAAATAAATTCTGCTAAGGTGAATTCTCAATTTCGTAATTTTGATAATTATTAAAATTGACTTAGGAGAAAAGGTTTGGAGGCTCAAATTAATTTTGTGGAGGCTTAAGTTCTGGGGTGATTTTCAAGGCTTTAGACCCTTGCTTCAGTGTAGGACGGATTTGTCTTCCTAGGGCTTGCGCAAACATTTTTTGGGCTCAGTTTGCAGTAGAGAAATCGCTTGGTGTTGGAGGGATTTTGAGGGCTGGAGTATCACTACCTTTCTGGAAGAAATATTGCAGGAATTTCCAACTAGTTGGAGGGGCAGAGATTTCTTTGCAGATTTTGATCTGGGCATTGGGCCATCTGTTGGAGGAGAACACACTAATTTTAGGTAATTCCCAGAGGTCGGAATTAGCCCAAAATATTTATGGGTTTGCTGGTCTGGTGTCGAGGAGCTTAGCCCTAATTTTTCAGAATATTTGGAGGTGTTTTGAGGGCCCAAATCACATTTTGCCTCGAACAGCAGTTGTAGAAACTTCCAGAGCAGAACACATAGCCAAATTCAACGATTTTCTAAGGGGAATCCCACATATTTTCACCTGGGTATTGCGTGCTTGCGGTGTCAAGCCCAGGTGCACTCATTCCACCTCACTTTGTACCAGATTGTCCCTTGAAATCTAATAAAATGGCTCATTTAACTTGTTTCTGCTCTATGGTTGTTTAATTTTAAATTGCATGTGTGGTTTCAGATTTGTATGCTTCACTTCTTGCTATAGCTAGTTCATGTTTTAGATATTCATTGTATTTTCTTTAGTAGAATATTACAGTGGCATTAGAGCATGTTCTTGGCCAACTGTGGGCTTAAGAGCAGGTGATGGCAGGACCATTTGGTGGAGTAGTTTATCGCCCTAGAGGCAGAGGCAGAGGTATGTTGAGAAATCTAGTGCATTAGTTTTAGTTGATTTCTCTTCCATTAGTGACTGCTTGTGAATGCTTTTTATTTATGTAGATTAGGATCTTCTTTATGTTAGATTCTTAGTGTTCTTCTTCATCAAACAATAACCAATGCATGAACATAAATAGACAAGAGACACATCATGTAGGCTATAAGCCAGGGCCAAAACTTCTCACTCTTTGAGAGTAAAACCCGCACAAATTCTTCTTATAGAGATTCCAATTGACAAATGCCAAGACCAAGACCGTTGACCTATTAGCCACTCCAAGACCAAGACGCTGCTTCTCTTGACTGTCTTTTCTTCTTCGAGATTCTTCCTTCATTTTGACCTTCTTTGCATCAAGACATTGTCTTCATATCGCTGTCTTATCAAGATCTTCTTATCACTGTCTTCACGTTCTTCTTTCTTGTTTTCATGACCATCATACTACTGAACTATATGACTGTTGTGCACTACGAATTTTCTCATCTACTTCACTGCTCCTTTACTTGTCATTGTCTCTGTCCTCTTAATTACATAGATGAACATAACTCACCTATGTAGCCTTCACTCAAACTTTGTGACTGTGCTTAGGGCACTGGAATAGTCACATAGATCTTGAAGGTAGTCCAAACTACTTGCTGTCACTGTTTGAAGTAGAATACTTCGGTAATAAACAGGAATAAGTAGATAATATTATTAATAATTGAATGATGATTGTTTGCAGTGAGGGTCACTGGCTTATATACCACCATGGGCACTCTTTGGGGAAAGGGCATGATCTTATGGTCGTGCCCTTTCGTCTAATTAACCTAAAATTAAATAATAAATCTAAAATTAAATAATTTTTACATAACATTGCCTTTCTCTCAAAAGAATGCTTTGTCATCAAAGCATATGTAACGACGGATGTTGTTGACAAAATGATTCATTCTCCCAAGAAGCTTCTTCTTTGGGTAAGTCCTTCCACTTGATCAGATATTCTTTGATTGTACGATGTCGAAGCTTTCTTTCTCTAGTAGATAAAATACCTTCTGGTTCTAGAATGACCCTTCCCTTATCACCTTCTGGAAGCGTTGTTTGCGCTGATTGATTGTCGCCTAGTGCCCTTTTAAGGCAGGAGACATGGAAGACGTTGTGAACACGACTTTTCTCTGGAAGGCTTAAACCATACGCAACTTGGCTGATCTTTTTGTTGATCTGATAAGGTCCGTAGAACTTTGGTGCCAATTTGTTTTTTCCTTTCTATTTTAAGGACAGTTGTTTGTATGGTTGGAGCTTGACAAACACCCATTCTTCGACTTCAAACTCTCTTTCGGTTCTATTTCGATCTGCTTGTTGCTTCATACGATTTCTCGCATTATTCAAGTTTTCTTTCAGTATTTGGATGATTTTTTGGGTTTCTTCTAGTTGATTTTTAACAACAGGTAGATTTGTCTGGATAGTAGCTAGATCCTTCCATTTTGGGGGTTCATATCCATACAAAGCTTGAAATGGCGTCATTTTTGCTGACGTATGATAAGTAGAATTATACCACCACTCAGCGAGATGTAACCATTGAGCCCACTTATTTTGTTTTTCTGTAGCGTAGCAACGTAGGTAGGCTTCCAAACATTTATTGACAACCTCTGTTTGTCCATCTGTTTGAGGATGATAAGCGGAACCCATATTTAGGTAGGTTCCTATGTGGTTGAACAACTCCTTCCAGAAATTACTCTTGAATTTGGCATCTCTATCACTCACAATGACTTTCGGAAAACCGTGTAACTTATATATATTTTTGCAAAATATTTCAGTGATTTCTTTCGCTAAGTATGATTTCTTTATTGCCATAAAGTGAGCATATTTGGTGAGTCTGTCGACCACTACGAAAATCTTGTCCTTGCCTTCAGATATTGGTAATCCTTCGATAAAGTCCATCGAAATTTCTTCCCATTTCTGATTTGGAATGTTTAAAGGGTGAAGTAATCCTGGTGTCGTAATATTTTCACTTTTATTCCTTTGACATATGTCACACTCTGCTACATACTTCTGAATATCGCGACTCATTCCTTTCCAAAAGAAGGATTGACGTGCATTGTAGTAAGTCTTAAAGAATCCTACATGACCGGCTGACGGTGAATCATGTGACTCCTTAAGTATCTTAAATTTAAACTTGGAATTTGCATTTAGATAGATTCTTCCCTTGTACCATACAATATCATTCTTCCACTCAAATTTTGAGTTGTTGGGAAGATTATTGATTATCGCTGTCATTTCTGGATCTTTGGCATAGTCACTTCGAATCTCATTAAGCCATTCAGGAACAACAACTGAGATTGCAAGTAGTGTTGGTTCTTCATCTTTCCTGGATAGGGCATCTGCTACTACATTATTTTTTCCTTTTTTATGTAGTATTTCCATGTCAAAGGCGGCAATTTTTTCAATCCATTTTTGTTGTTCTTCGGAAAGTGTTTTTTGTTGAAGGAGGTGTTGGAGACTGTTATGGTCTGTTCGAATGGAGGACTTACTTCCCAAAAGGTATTGCCTCCACTTAGCTAGTGCGTGCATGATAGCGAGCATTTCTTTGTTATATGTGGACTTGAGGCATTCTCTTTTATTGAGCTTCTTGCTTTCAAAAGCTATTGGATGCCCTTCTTGCATTAATACTGCACCTATACCGAATCCGGAAGCATCACACTCGATGATAAATGGTTTAGAAAAATATGGTGTTTTAATTTTTCAAAACACCTCCCTGCGTCCTCATCCCATAGAAATGAATTCTTCTTTAAAAGGTTTATTAGAGGCGCAGTTATATGTGCGTAGTTTTTAATAAACCTTCGGTAGTACCCAGTCAAACCTAAGAACCCTCTTAGCTTGGATACATTAGCTGGTTTGGTCCATTCCTTTATAGCTTTGATTTTATTAGGGTCCACTTTCACGCCTTCATGGGATATAATGTGTCCAAGGTATTCTACTTCTTCTTTTCCGAAGGTACATTTGGATTTTTTTGCATAGAACTGATGCTCTTTTAGTAATGTAAGAACTTTATCCAAATGTTGTAAGTGTTCCTTCCAAGTTTTACTGAAAATTAAAATATCGTCAAAGAATACTAATACAAACTTCCTGAGATATGGACGAAATAATTCGTTCATAGTGGCTTGAAACGTTGCTGGTGCATTGGTTAACCCAAACGGCATTACTTTAAATTCATAGTGACCTTCGTGTGTTCGAAATGCCGTTTTTGCTATGTCTTCCAACCTGATTCTGATTTGATAGTAGCCTGACCTTAGGTCCAGTTTTGAGAAGTATTTTGCGCCATGTAGCTCATCCAACATTTCGTCAATAAAGGGAATTGGGAATTTGTTTTTAATTGTTATCTTGTTTAATCCTCTATAATCAATGCATAGCCTGAATGAGCCATCCTTCTTTCTTACCAATACCACTGGAGCAGCATATGGACTTTTACTTTTCGAGATGATCCCACACTTTAAAAGGTCTTGGATTAATCTCTCAATTTCCTTCTTTTGGTGATGTGGATATCGGTATGGCTTGATGTTGACAGGATCTGACCCTGCTTTGACTTCTATTGTATACTCAATTTCCCTGTTAGGAGGCATTTTCATAGGTAGGTCTTGAAATACTTTTTCATGCTTCTGAATTAGATCTTGTATCTCTGGTGACTCTTCGCTGGTCATATTTACAGCTAACATTTCCAATTGGTGACATTGTACTACATAAGCGGGTGCTCCTTTTTGAATCATCTTCATCCTCTGAGATGATGATACAATTTGATTCTCTGGTGCTTGGAATCTGTGTAATTTGTACTTCTGACCTCCCCATTTGAATTTTATGAATTGTATTTGATGGTTGGCGGCATAAGTACCTAAAATTCGTAGCCATTGGATACCTAAGACCACATCAACGCCTCCTAATGGTATAGTGAAGAATGAAGATTCTAAATTAAAGTCTTGAATCTGCAATTTGACCTTATGGCATTTCTCTACCTTTTCAATCTTCTTACCATCAGGTACCATCACCTTCATGTTTGGTAAGGGAAATGAAAAGATGTTGAGTCTCTTTGCTATGGTCGCATCTAGAAAATTATGTGTGCTACCAGAATCAATGAGAACCACTACGTTGTTCTTCTTTATATGTCCTTTCAACTTTAAAGTCTGAGGTTGTGATATGCCTGTCATAGCTGATAGTGACAATAGTGGAATACTTCCGTCATCTAATTCTGGTGAGAATTCTGGGGCATCTTCTGTTTCTTCTATGTCAGAATCTTCACTATTTGAGTCATTCGTTGCTTCACAATTATATAGGTTTTTTAGTTCTTTTCCTTTAGCACACCTATGTTTGGGGTCCCACTTCTCACCACAACGTTTGCATTTGCCTTGTTTTATCCTTTGTATTTCCACATTAGACTTTTCACCTTCACGGCGCTGTGGTGGGACATACCTTGTATTATTTGAATCAACGGACTGGGGTATTCTTCGTCTTGAATATACATTTTCTGGTTTTGACCATAATATCTGTTCGAATTTCTTTTCGGCCATTTTTGCTTTTCGTCTTGCTACTTCTATTGATGTAATGTCATGCATCTCAAGTTCTACTTGTAAATGGGTTTTAAGTCCGGAGACGTATGATTGAATTAGACGAGACTCTGATAACCCAGGTACTCATGTTACTAAGGTCTCCCATTCTTGAGTGTATTCGTCCACACTTCCTTTTTGTCGTAATTTGATGAGTGTTGAAAAGAACTCTTCTTCCTTTACACCTTGGAATCTTTTAAAGAATGCATCCTTAAATTTCCTCCAACTAATGGCGTGTGTCATCTTTTTCCACCACATATACCAATTATATGCTTCCCCTTCCATTTTCATGGATGCGTGCCTAAGCCTTTCGTCATCATCGTTGATGTCATAAATCTCGAAGTATTCTTCTGCTTTATTTATCCATGCAACACTGTATTTTTCGTTTCCATCGAATTTAGGCATCTCGACTTTTGCCCTTTTTTGATATGTCACTAATGGTTGAGCGAAAAAAGGATGTTGATTGGTAAATGTATCCCAGAGTTGCTTATTTGAAAAAGTCGCTTTACTATTTTCTTGGTGGGGCGTTGCTGATTTTTTTGGAGATTCAGCATTATGAGAATCTGTTGATTTTGTTGAGTCTGATGAATGGTGCTCTTGATTTTCTTCATCTTCTTGGAGTAGTTGTTCGGGTGTAATATCCCGCTTTCTACACAAGAGATTCAGCATTGCCAAGGCCTGTTTTTGGTTCAATTCGGATTGGCTCTTATTCTGATCCATCTGTTGTTCTATTCGATTCGTCGTATCCTGAAGCCTCTTGATATCATCAGACTGCCTACTAAACTTACCCTCGAGATCGATTAATCTCGTATTGACATCATCGGAGTTGTTAGTCATCTTATTCTCCACTTCAATCAATCTTTTATTGAAATCGGCCATTGACATTGTTGACATTGAGTGAGTTTGTGGGGGCGTATATTTATCTGCCAGCTTAAATATTTTTTTTAAATTATAAATATTATATAATTATAATTTATAATTATTATTATTTTTTTTTTTGACGAAATTGGATGCTTTATATATTCAAAAAAGGATGGAGGAGACTTAGCTCCGATTTTACAAAATATGCAGTCACAGTAGCAGCTTGTGACTGTATTTCAGTGCGACAATACACATAAATGCCTTTGCTATTCACATACAAGTTTCTAGAGCAGGTGTAGATTCTAATGAACTGAGACAACAACAAGCTGGTTTTACAGAACATCTAGTCAATGGTGATATGGCTAATATGATTGCTCGAGCTCGGCTTGGAGGTCCCTGCAATGTAAGCAGTCTTCGCTTCTGTCCATGAGGAAGGCTTCAACTGTCGCATGAAGAGGCTTGAGAAGGAGGCACGCTTTTACAGCCGTGTGATAAATGAGATAGATGAGGACAACACAGTGAGGGCAAACAACCTGAGGATCAGGCGCTACAACAGTAACAAGAAATCCGCTACAGCAGTGAGAAACTGGAGGAAAAAAGGGACAAGGAACTCGGAAATCTGAAATGGAGCGAGGGAAGCAAACCAAGGGAAGTCTGAGAGAACATTCGGGGCTCAGCTGATCCACAAAGAAGGAGGCAAGGGCATGAGAGTGGAGGAGAGGCGCACTGTGAAAATGAGGGGGGAGAGCGCTCAAATAAATAGTGGAAGAACAGATCCGCCCAGAGGACCGAAACACAAGGAGGGGGCGTGGGTAATCACGTGATCTGCGATTTGAAATCCATTTTGCTGTTTCAAAGTCGCCATGAGTGAGATTCGCCTGCGCAAGCAGAGATTTGCTGCAGGAGGCATCGAGTATGAGGTGGATTTGCTCAGATTCCTTGGTGGCAGAGGCGCAGTTCACAGGAGGGAGGAGAAATGGGCCAGACATGTGAGTCAGGGGTTTTGAGTCAAGCATAAGAATCAGGGGATGAATTGGTGCAGATTGACGCGATTGCATTGGAGGTTCCCTTTTTCTCGAGAGCATGCCTGACTAGCTCGCTTATCCGCTCCTTGGTTGTTGGAGCGTAGGACATGGAAGAAATGGTATTCCCAATCCTGTGACAACAGATTTTTGCACCGATCGATGATTTGATGAGGAAAATATTGGAAGCTCATCTTTTATTGTTCATTAAGCTGATGATTATGGCCGAGTCGCCAAAGATGAGGGCTTTGCTGATCCCTTGTTTCTGAAGCTGCAACAGTCCTTGGTAAAGTCCCAGAGCTTCAGCTCTGTTGTTAGTTAGATTACCCAAACCCCATTCAAAGGAAGACACAGGTTCTCCTGAAGGATCAAATATAATGCCCCCAGCTCTGGCTGCCCCCGGATTAGATTTAGATGCTCCGTCAAAGAATAAAGAATGAGATTTCTTTGAAAGGAGCCATTTGCTAAAATCATCTTTTGTGAGGCGGATCTTCCATTCAGGATTATCAACTCTGCTTCTGATCTTACTGATCTTTGTTGCTGACATGTTGCTGGTTTTGTCTATAAGGTTCCCAATAAAATTTCGCTCCTCTGCCCAAAGGCTGTCTGGATCGATTTTCTTGGTTATTTTAGAAGCTATAGTTTCCAAAGCAAGGCTTGAAGTTTTGATGAAAATGTGCCTGATGGTTGTTGTTTTGCCTCGGAAGATCCTATTATTTCGAGCTATCCATATGCGCCACAGAAGAGCAAAAGGAGTGGCATTCCAGACTCTTCTAGCTGGGTTTTGCTTCGTTGGTTGCCAAGGATAATTTTTCCTCCAGTTATTTAAGGCTTCTTCAATAGAGTGTCGGGGATTCCAAGTTGGGGGAGCAGAGGGAACGATGCTGTTCCAGCATGAGGCTGCGAAGGGACAAGAAATAAATAAGTGCTGTATGGATTCCTCCGCAGTTTGACAGTTGGGACACCTAGAAGGTCCGGCGATGCCTCTTTTCCTGAGGTTTTTTGCAGTTAGAAGCTTACCATGCAGAAGTGTCCACATGAAAATTTAATTTTTGGAATTACTTCAGCTCTTTTTAAGATCTTCCAGTGAGCCCAGACAACAATGGGATGTTTTATGTTATTCAGATAGCTGTATCCTGCTTTGATGGAATAATTTGCTCCCGAAGGATCCCAACGAAACTCATCTTTTTCACCTTTAATGGTGGGAGCAATACTGTGCAGATAATTGCAGAGAGAATCAAAACTTTCTTTGAGATGGAGGGGTATAGGAGGAAAATCCCATCAAACCCAGGTATTCGATGAAGCATTCCAATGGGAGATTTGACTCAGGTTATATATGCCTTTACTTTGCAGATAATAAATAATAGGTCCCATACCTGGAAGACTGCTTATGGAAGGGTTCCCCATGATTTTGTTTGAGCCAAGGTTCACCGTTTCACCTCCTTTTGGCACTTTAGAAACATTTGGCGCCATGAATGCAATGGATTTTTTACACAGTTTCCATATCTTTGTGCAGTGTCTGTTGGGTATCTCTGATGTGAGAATATGCAGTCTTGATTGATTGAGATATTTTGTTTCTAGGAATTTTTTCCACCATGCATTTTGACTGTCCATAAGTCTCCAGATCAGTTTCCCACCAAATGCTAAGTTCATAAGAGATGGGGACCTAATGCCGAGATCTCCATTCTCTGGACTTTGGATGACCTGTTTCCAATTTACTAGGTTGTATTTTTTCTTTTCATTCTTGCCCCCTTGCCATAGAAAGGATCTAAGGATGCTGTCCATTTTTCGGTGGAATGATGCTGAAGCTTGGCCCAAAGAGAATTGATATAAGGGTAGGGAGGAGAGACCTGATTTTAGAAGTACCTGTCGTCCAGCTGGGTTGAGCCATAAGGTCCCCCATCTTTGAACTTTGCTTTTCATTTTGTCAAGTGTTAAATTCCAGACTTCAGTCTTTGCTTTCCCTATGGTTACTGGCATTCCCAGGTAGCTGAACCAGTCCCAATTTAACTTGCAAGGGACACCAAAAATGTTGGCAATACTATGAATTGTTTGGGATGAAGCATTCCATCCATAAATACAACTTTTAAGATGATTTATTTGACCTCCGGAGTATCTCATAAATTTGTCGAGCAGTGACTTGAATCTTCTTGCAATAATGGTGGTCACCCCCCCTAACAGAAGGGTGTCATCAGCAAATTGGGAATGGTTTATATTTTTGATGTCGCCTTCAAACTTGATGCCCATAATGAGCCCTGATTGCCTCTTTTGATCAAGTGCACTGCTGAATGATTCGGCCATAAGAATAAAGAGATAAGGGGATAAGGGACAACCTTGTCTTAATCCCCTTGAAGACTGGAAGGAGGGACCGGGTCTTCCGTTGATGAGGGGAGCGATCCAAGGTCCAGAGATGCAAGCTCTTATGACATTGATGAGGAGAGGTGAGAAGCCCATCTTTTGAAATACAACAAATAAAAAAGAATGCCTTACCTTGTCAAAGGCATTAGCCAAATCTAGTTTGAGGATGAAGCCTTTCTCGTTCCTTGCATGGCTAGAATGTATGGCCTCTTGAACTAAGAAAATAGAATCTGCAATTTGTCTATTAGCCATAAAACCTCCTTGGTTTTCTGAGATAAGCATCGGGAGAAGGGGTTTGAGCCGAGAGGCTATGATTTTAGTGAATATTTTATAAGATGAATTGCACAAAGATATAGGTCTGAAACGAGAGAAATTGGATGGGCGGTTCTCCTTGGGAATAAGAGCCAAGTGGGTAGAATTTGTGTATCCACCAATTTTGCCTTTTTTTTGGATCCACTTGATGTACTTGATGAGGTCCTTCTTTATCAGTTCCCAGTAGTCCCTGTAAAAACAGATTGGGAATCCATCCGGCCCAGGAGCCTTGTTGGGCTGGAGACTCCAGATTGCTTCAATTATTTCTTCCTCTTGTATTTCTGCTGTCAGGTTTTTGTTCAGATCCTCTGTGACTTTGGGATGCAAATGCTGAAGCAAATCATCATAGGATTCTTCCTCCTGTACCTCAGATAAGAGATCCTTAAAATGTTTTGTGGCTGCTTCTTTGATATCTGTTTGCTACATATGTTGATTCCCTGCGCTGTCCATGATGGTAGTTATTGTGTTTTTGACTTGTCTTGCAGTGGCTTGTTTGTGGAAGAAGGAGGTATTCTTGTCTCCACTTTCTAGCCATATTTGTCGTGATTCGATGTGCCACTTTTCTTCCTCCTGCCTTTTGATTTTGCTCAGTTTGTTGTACAACTCTTCTTCTTGGGTTTTTTCATTCTGACAGTACTCCTTTTGCTCTATTGTACTCTGAAGTTCAGCGATTTGAAGTTTTAGCTCATGCTTTTCTTTTTCAGGCTCCTTATAATACGATTTGGCCCAATGTCTCAGCGCTTTTTGCACATTCTTTAATTTGCTCTCCCATATGTAGCCTGGGGAACCTTCAATATGCTGTCTCCAGGTTTGCTGGATGATATTTCGGGCATCTTGTTGATCGCTCCATATATGATTGAATTTAAAAGGAAGCGGACCAAGGGCGCAGCAATTATCCAATGTGAGAGTAATCGGATAATGGTCTGATACAGCAAAGGGTAAAACAGCAGTGTTGACTGATGAGAAGGTTGATAGGAAGGAGATATTGACCAAGAATCGATCCAATCTCTCCATGATATTATGGCCGCCCAACCTTCAGTTGCTCCATGTAAACTTGCGATTTTCTGGGGCTATGTCTATTAAATCACCAGAATGCATTATGTTTTCCATTTGGCTCCTGAAAGGATCTGGCTGAAAATTCCCTCCACGCTTTTCATTAGCATGCAAAATTAAGTTGAAGTCGCCGCCTACTATGATGTTGCTATTCTCTTCTTCCAAGATGTGGTTGCTAAGAGTTTCCCAACAGGCTTCTTTGTCCTTGTAATGGTTGGGTACATATACATTGAAGATGATTATCTGCTGGTTGCTAATATTATTGTGCAGAACAATTTTTATCCAATGCTGGTCGATTGTCTCAGCTTCCCTGCTCCAATCATTTTGATTCCAGATGGTGGTTATTCCTCCCGAAGCCCCTCTGGCTTCGCATATGCTTCCTTTGTAATCTTTATACTTCCCAATGATTTTATTGATTTCTGATTCTCTTTGTTTTGTTTCCTGAAGTAGAACAATGGGTGGTTTCTCTTGCGCTATTAGATCTTTTAGAGCATTGATTTTGGAGGGGTGCCCAAGTCCCCTGCTGTTCCAAGAAAGGATTTTAATCATTTCAGACCTGTGGTTCGAGGAGGTGCTCTGCCTCCCTTGTCTCTGCTTGCTACTTCTTGATCTTTTATGCCCTGTATATAAGACTCTATTGGATTCTGCAGACCAAGGGCTATGTCTTTCTGAGCGTTTTCATCCCTACGCTGTTTTGAAGTTTTTCTCCCTGGCTTCTTTTGGCCATCAAGGGAAGATCCCTGATCTTTGGAATTACTTCGGGTGATTCTAGGGGGAATGGGTTCAATTAAGAGGGGAGGAAGGGCTGCCATAGAGTGAGGGGAAGAGGGTTGTTTAGGAGGGTTTGAAGGAGAGGGGTCATCTTCAAGGAGGGACAGAACATGGAAGGGGTTGGAAGATGGAGGCGAATGAAGAGGTTTCCCACCATGAGGAGGGGGAGGTGAATGATGGGAAGGCGAAGGCGGAGGAGATGGAGGAGGAGATGGAATTGGGGCAGAGGATTTTAGAGAGGATGGCCCGAGTTCATTAGGTAAAGAGGAGCTGGGGGCTGATTTTTTCTTTTTAACTACTTCCCATTGCTGTTCTTGAGAATTGTTATCCACATTAATGATCTTAGTGTAGCGATTAACAAAGTGACCATACTCGTGACATAGCTTGCATTTGAAGGGGATCTGCTCATAATCAAGCTGTTGTATGTGCGACCATTCATCAACTTTGATCTTGATGGCTTCTGGAAGTCCTCTGCCCAGGTCGACCTTGACACAGATTCGGGCGCATCCCTGCATGTTGTCTTTCGGCTCGCTTCTGTCAATATATTTTCCGACTGCATTCCCTATGGCTCGCACAGATTCATCTCCCCAGCAGTGTAATGGAAGATGGGGGAGACGCACCCAAACAGGGACCGCATTAGGGATATCAAGCTCTGGATCTAAGTCTGGCATCCACTTATTTAAGTATAGACCTCTGGAGTCCATAAAATATGGCCCATTGTGAAAAATCAGATCCTTGTCATTCTTCGTCTCGAAGTGGAAGGTGAAGTAACCCTTCCCACAGAATCTAATAGCAATTTTCCCCTGAATTTTGTCCGCCCAGTTTCTTTCCACCCACCTCTGAACAGTTTTAGGTGAGGGCCAAAGACCAGTGAATTGCCCTATCAAACCCTTTTCAGCCAGAGCAAGGGCAGCCATTCTAGGCAGAGCAGGAGGAAGGGAAACCTCTTGTAATCCTTCTATTTTTTTAACGAATTTGGTCAAAACAGGTCGTGTTCGTTGTGGCGGCAAAGAGTTAACAAGGGTTGAAAAGGCCCGCTGCTGAGCGACCTCCTCCGGCGGAACCTCCGAAGGGGCCATCTGAATGAAGAGGAACGCGAACCAGGAGGCTGATGGCGGCTGGCCTGCGCGCGCACGCTAGGGTTCTCAGAGCTCATACAAAACTTGATTCAACCCATAAATATGCAAAAAAAAAAATTTAATTTATAATTATTAACTTTATAATATATATATATATATATATATTTATATATATATATATATATATATTTAAATAAATAATATGGTTGATAGAACTATATTTAAAATTATATAATATAGTTTTCCACAGCTCTTCAATATAGGTCACGATGTTTGCCCCACTTATGTATGGGGAAGGACTACTGTGCGACTACAGCAGTGTGGGGTTTGGCTGTCAACCAGTCGCAGTAGATGAGTGCGGACTCAGCGTGGTCGTGGGTGCAGGGATAATGAATGGAAGCGTTAGCGGAAATTCACAGGCGTATCGTGGGTGGAGTTCGATGGCAGCAGCGGGTCAGGAAGGAATATGCTTGACAGGGAAGAAAACAATGGACGGTGGTGGCGGAGTGACGGTTCAGGATTGGTGTAGTGGAGTGGGGACGTGGGGTACTGTAGCGATGGAGCGGAGGAACGCAAGGAGCCGGTCCGAAGTATGTCCGTTGATGGATGACAACGTGCAGGTGATGTGTAGCAGGGGTATGGCGGCTGAGCAGAAGTTGGGGTTTGCGGTAAGTGCGAGGAAGATGAAAGGCAGCGGAACAGGTAGCAACGAATATGACAGGGAGCACGACAGTCTAACAGGAGAGTGTATGGACAGCGACAACGAAAGGAAAACGATGGTAGCGGATCGAGCAGCAACAAAGTCCCGATGAACGAAATTGCTCCGATACCAGATGAAGTAGAATACTTAGGTAATAAACAGAGATAAGTAGATAATATTATTAATAAATGAATGATGATTGTCTACAGTGAGGGTCCCTGGCTTATATGGGCACCCTTTGGGGAAAGGGCATGATCTTATAATCGTGCCCCTTCGTCTAATTAACCTAAAATTAAATAATAAACCTAAAATTAAATAATTTTTACATAACACTGTTCTTCTGAAATCATAGAGATACCCATCTGAACTTCTTTATCTGCATCATCCGAACTCCTTTATGTCTACTGAAAAACTTAGAGAGATACATCAAATTGTTCTGTACTTGACCACTAAACTTTCATAGAAAATCTGAATTCTGTTCCTCTGCTACCCAACCGAAATCTCCTAAACTTTTCATTGTAATTGCTATGCGAAAATCTTAGATATGCGAAGTTCTGTTCACTATAATTACCCACCAAAATTGTAGAGGTACCCAAGTTTTGTGCTGTCATTATGCGAAGATCCTAGCTGGGTATATATAGAAGTCCGTCCCATATATTTAAGCCGACATGACAACACGAATGGATGTGTCTATTGATGTTAGCCAACATGAGATCTTCCACACAGTTTGGAGGCCGACTTTGAAGAGGATGGCAAGTGCTTGTCATTGGAGGGCTATCTAGACATTTTTTTCTGGAGAAAGAAAATTCATAATTTCTAATATAAGAAATTACATGCTGTTGATGCCCGAAGGCATATGCAGTACTGTGGCACACATCCACTGTCAAGTCTAGTTGTAGAAATTTATATCCCGTAGGGTGTACAGCAATAGGTGCTGAGACCTTCGTGAAAATTTAGAAGTAGGACGCCTGTACAAAGAGTTCCTATTACTAGCATATACTGAAATATATACAATGCATAATCAAAAAGTTATTCATCCAAAAATTGATAAAAGAGGCCATTGCCTCATTGGAGTGCCCCATCTATATATGGTCTGTGAAAATATCGGTATGTCCCTGCTGGAGAAAATTCCTCGATCATCCACTCGCTTAGAGGACGATGCGTCGCTTCTTTCGAAAGCCGGTCAGCAGTTCCATTTCTTTCCCTGTAGATGTGAGAAACAGATATCTGGTCAAAGAATGTTTTGAAAAAAAGAATTTCTTCCAAGATATGTTTCAATGAATATGCATGACAAACAGACGTGTTGTTACACCAATCAATCACAGTCTTTGAATCGCCAAAAATTTGCAGTTGCCAGCAGTTTTTCATAATAGCAAAGTATAAGAGGTGTCGCGGAGTTATCAATTCTGCGTGGTTGTTTGTTCCGGGACCAAGCCCCATGCTAATCAGATAGTAATGCGAATCAGATAGATGCAAGAGGATGCCGCCATCACAGCCTTGCTATTGGGCGGCACCATCAAAGTAGGCCCACGGCATATCTTTATTTATCTGCTCCTGTCGAATGATTCTGGTCTGACCATGACTGTTCTCGTTTGGTAGTTCTGAGTATGCCGCACAGATAATAGGGTGGAGGAGGTTCCAATTAACTGTTTTGTTCTCAAATATGATAGTGTTCCTCTTGACCCAAATGTGCCAAGAGACCAGTAGGGGGAGGTTCCTAGGCTTTTCCGCTGTCACGGTGATCCACCACTGTTCCCACGCTGAGTTTATATCCACTCCCTGCCAGTTTGCATTTATATTTAGAGATTGTATGACCTGAGACCAGATAGTCCTGGTGGTCGGACATGAGAGGAATAGGTGTTGGGTCATTTCTTCATCTTGAAGGCACATCACACTTCGGGATGGCCCCGAGAAAGCCCTTTTTTTAAGATAAGAACCCGTGGGGACTTTGTTCTCCAAAATGTTCCACATCAGCAGTCTGGTTCTTGGAGGAGCATTCAGTTTCCATAGGGAGACCCACCAGCTTTTGAGGTTCTCGGGTTTTCTGTCTTGAATGATTTTATCATAGCCCATCTTCAGCGAATATTGACCAGATTTTGCTAGAGCCCATAGGAGTTCATCCTCCTCTGCCCTTAATCTAATATGTGACTCAGTTAGGGCCTGTATATATCGCTTCCAATCATCATTCCACTCAACAGGTATATTCCAGTGCTGCTCATTAAACCAGGCCTGGGAAAAAATTTTAGAATTCTGCTGGTCGCTAATCTGTGAAAGAAATTTTATACCTCTGTTATTTAAATAGAGTACCAGACCATCTGGTAATCTGTGGGAGTTTCCGCATCCTGGCCATGGGTCAATACCAATTCGGACAGATGTGCCATTGCCAATTTTCCATAACAGGCTATCTTTTATAATGGGCATAGCATTGAGAATAGCCCTCCATATCCCAAAGATGCCATTTCTATTCCAATTCGGCCTTCGGATCCAGTCAGTGATGGTCAATGGCCAAATATATTTGTGATGTATGACATCCGCCCATAGACTGTTCTGTTTCAATAAAAGCCATCCTTGTTTTGCAGCTAAGGCTTGAGCAAATGCCGGGAGAGTTTTTAGTCCCCATCCTCCCCACTTCTTAGGAGTAGAAATCTTGGTCCATTTTACCCAAGCAAAGGTCCTTCCCTCCTTCTTGCCATTCCAGAGGAATCTACAGCAAATTTGTTGGATTCTGTGAAGTATACCCCTAGGTATCCAGGCAAGTGACATCCAGTATACCGGGGTGGCTTTGAGGACGGATTTAATTAGGATGAGTCTCCCCGCTTTTGAAAGGAGCCTGTGATACCAACAGCTGATTCTCTTTTCTATCTTTGTGATGAGCCAAGTCTAGTTTTCAATCTTGTAGCCATCAGGTTTAAGCCTGAAGCCCAGGTATTTGATTCCCTCCAACAGATCTATTTCTTGGAATGAAAATTTCTGCAAGGCGAGCTGTGATTCCTGTGGTGTACAAACCGATAGGGAGATAGTGGATTTTCCCCGGTTTATTTCCATCCTTGTAGCACTGCAGAATAGGAGTAAAATCTCATTGAGCGAGGTAGTATCCCGGACACTCCCGTTTAAGAATATCAGGATGTCATCAACAAAGAGTAGATGAGTTAGATAAAAGTGCTCCATGATTTTTAGGCCACTAATTCCCCCGCTCCTTTTGGCGGATGCAATAAGTCTGCTCAGGCCTTCCATGACAAGTAAGAAAAGGAGTGGGGATAGCGGGCAGCCCTGCCTGATCCCTCTGTCGATGTTGAAAGATGATGAGGCTGATCCATTGATAAGTATAGCAAAGGAAACAGATGAGATACAACCCATGATCCAGGAAATGAGAATAGGGGGGAAGCCCAGATGGGTGAGGATCATTTTCAGATAAAGCCAATTTACTTTGTCAAAAGCCTTTGCTAAGTCTATCTTGAGGGAGATGCCCTTAAGGTTTTTGAGCTTAATAGAGTGTAGGGCTTCCTGGGCTGTATCAATGGCCTCCTGAATGTGGCGGTGATGGAGAAAGGCAAATTGCTCCTGTGAGATGTGGGATGATAGGATGGGCTTGATGCGGTTAGCAATGATTTTGGAGATAATCTTGTATAGACAGTTGCACAGGGAGATTGGCCGGAAGTCATTGAAAGAAGATGGAGAGTCAGTTTTAGGAATCAAGGCTATGTAGGTGAAGTTCATAGGGGGGTGAATATGCCCAGTGATTCTACTTACTACGATGACTGCTAGCAGATCCCCCCCCAACAGCTCCAGGAAGGCCAGATAGAACTCCATTGGCCAACCGTCCGGACCCGGACTCTTATCTTTCTTGAACCACTTTAGTGTTCCTTCCAGTTCCTCCATGGTGACCGGTTGGATCAGATCCTCGATATCCTCCTGCTCAACGAATCTTGGAAAGTGTCCTGCCAGGTTGATGATTTCAGGGAGATTTATGGCAGTCGGAGCAGTAAATTGCCTTTTAAAGTGTGATATACCCAATCTGGCTAATTGTTGGTGCGTTGATGCCCATCCTTCTTGGTCACTAGGCAGCTGCCAGATGGTATTGGAGGCCTTTCTGCCATTTGCAAGGTTGTGGAAGAACTTAGTATTGCTATCTCCCGCTTTCAGCCAAATGGCTCTGCTTTTTAACCTCCACTGTTCTTCCTTGTCTTGTAACAACTTGATTTTTTGCTTCTCCAGGTTGTTCAGAAGTGATTTTGAATCCTCCGATTGAAATCCAGTCCCCCTTTCATCCTTAAACTGTGCTATCTGAATCTCAATATCCGAGAGGAACTGATCATCTCTCAATTTCTTTCTCATAGCCCAATCCTGAGTCTTATTCTTTAGAAATTTGAGTCTTTCGCAGAAATCGGCCGCCTTCCTCTGCTCCCTCAGTGGGGGCTGCGATCTCCAGAAGCCCGTAACCAGATTGATGTAGTCAGGATCATGCAAATGGCCAGCAAAGAATTTGAAGGGGGAGCGGGGTTTCTTTGTTTGACCACTGACTTGTAGTAAGATAGGAAGATGATCGGATAAACCGCCAGTGCCTACCCATTGTCTGTACAGGGGTAGTTTATGGATGAGGTCTTCATGAATAAGGAATCTGTTCAATCTCCTACCCAAGGCAGCTTCTCCCGTTCTCCTGTTATGCCAGGTAGGGACCTTCTTGTTCATGGGGACATCAACAAGCTTGTGTGAGTCTAGTGACATACGCATCTGCTCCGAGATAGGGTCCAATTGAGCATGATGTCCCCCGGATTCTCCTACCCCCAATGAGAAGTTTAAATCTCCGCCAATAATGGTAGAATTTGTGACCAGATTATTTTCTAATAGATTGTGCCAGAAGGACAGTCTGTTTTGATTTGGGGCATAGATGTTGATAACTTTTAATGTTAGCCCAAGTTCGCCCATGAAGATGTCCTTCCAATAAAGCCCCATCCACCCCAGGATGAGATGATCTTGACAGTCCTGGGGTTTATGCCAATAGCAAGTCCACCGGATTTGCCATTTGCATCCAAGCCTTGTATAGTCCAACCCGGCAGGTTGGATTGTAGTGTTCTCACAGTGTTGTCCGAAGAGCAAAGAGTCTCCTGTAGGAAGAGGATGTCACATCTGGATTCCTGAGTCAATCTTTTGAGAGCCAAACGCTTTTTGGGGTTGGCTAATCCCCTGCAATTGTAGGAGAGCCAAATCATGGGGAACCAAGGGTAAAGGGCTCAAATGCTCTAAGCGCCCTCTCAATAGTGTATTGTCGTGCTTGAGCTACATCAGCCACAACAGTCTGAATGGCGGATTTGATTTTGGATGGACGGCCCCTAGATGGTTTATGTTTTGAATCTCGTCCAGGGGATAGACCCAGACCCATAAATTTTGGTCGGACTCGGGGTCGAAGGTGGTATGGATGCGATCCCAATCCAGTATGGGAGGAAGAAGGATTGGGGCGAGAGGATGCCATCCTGAGAGAGGAGGGAGTGGTGGAGAAGGTGGGAGGGAGAGGGGCAATGGAGCATGGAATAGAGGGGAAAGAGCCCGGATCGGAGGATGGAGGGTGCAGAAATGAGTGCAATGCAGAAAACATAACTTCTGAAAAAAGTGCAGAGATTATGGGAAGAGATTCATTACCCGGGGTAGATGATGCTTCCGCCACAGTCTTGGAACGGGTGCGAGGTGGAGCTGGCGATGACACAGCTTTCCTTCGACTGTTATTCTTCTTTGTGACTCCAATTGCTGCCTTCGACGGGTTCTCGCTATGGTTCAGGTCACCTTCACCTTGCTATTTGTCGCCTTTGTTCTGCTCAACTGATTGCTGTTGCTTTGTTCCTCTTGAATTTTCCGAAGTCACCCCCGAGAGCATTGGACAGTCCTTGTACAGATGGCCCACTTTGTGGCGTCTTCGACAACAGAAGGGGACACCCTCATAGTCCAGTAGCTGTTTGCGCGAGAAATGTCTGCGATGCAAGGTGATTTTTTCCTCCAGCCCAGCCCTGGTGTCAAGATGTACTAAAATCCTTGCCATGGTCATAATTCCCGTTTGCTCATAGGATTTGTCGTGTTCAAGATAGGTACCCAGTGCATCTCCTATGCATTTGAACACTTGGGGGGTCCAAAATTGCATGGGCAATCCTGACAGTCTCACCCAAATCGGCCCAACACCCAGCTGTTCCCGCTCCGGATCAAAGAGGGGATCCCATCGCTTCAGAAGAATAGGAGCTAACTCGATATGCCAGAATTGGGACAATATCCATTGGGTGTATTTCGCTCTATGAAAGTGAAGAGCAAACTAGCCTCTTGCTAAGACCTTTATGGCTGGCAGTTCCTTCAGTAAGGAGCCCCAAATCTCCTCTGTCCATTGCCGCAATCTTTCCATAGAATAGGTTCGACCACGAACTCGGCCAACCAGTACTTTTCTCGCAGTATCAATCGCATCCTCCATTTGTACGTCCTCCCCGAAGGTCAAGTTTATATTTGAGTCTATGGCACGAAGGCACTGACCTTTTTTCTGCTTTTCTGAACGCCTGCCAATAGGGAAATCCTTTAGGAGCTTGCGGCACGGGTCCGAGGTGCTGTGCTGGGCAGACCTGGCCGGACGAGCAGGTAGAAGTGGTGAGCTGAAGCAACCCGAACGGATAGGGGAGAGTGGATTTAGACTGCAGGATCCGCGATGATAGGTAGATATAGCTGGTCGCTGTTGTTTAGGGGGTCCAACCGGTGCAAAGGAAATGGTGGAAGGGTTTAAGGGCTGGGAGGTAAGCGAGGGGGAAAGCAGGGGAAGCTGAGCAGGGTGTGATAGGGGGGAGTTGAAGGATGGTGAGGTCTGAAGGCAGGATCCCAGCAGATGAAGCGTAGCCAGCGAGAGAGGGGGGCATTCTAGAACCGGTAGGTCCGCTATGTTGACAGCCGGGTGCTGCTTTTTTCCAGTGTGCGGCGAGTGGAGAGTAGTATTAACAACAACTGTCAAGCAAGGCTGGTCTTTACCCCAAGGATCCATAGCCGGTTGATTTTTATATGCCCAAATATCTTGATTTGGCATGGGGTCCTCCTCGTAGTCCACAAGGTCCTCCTCCACCATAGCAACCCGATAAAACCAGCTCTGACCACCGACCAGGGGGACCGACTGCAAGTGGATACTGGGAAATCGAATCGAGAAATACGGCCGCTCAGTTCTGCCGAAACCCGGGAAACCATCACTAGGTCAAGTGCCATCCATGGTGCCTGTGATTCAACGGGCCGAAAACCTAGGGTTTGTCGTTACCGCCATGTTCGCCGTTCTCCAGAGCTCCTCCTCCACACCAACATGTAGTTGGCTCTAAGGGCTATCTAGACATATTCATAGACTCATATACATTGACTCATGCTCAAGAAGAGTTCTCATGCTCAAGAAGAGTTCTTCATACATGACATTGACTCTTTGACTTAATGATAAATCCTAAAGCTTTCAATGGGAGCCACTAACAAATAAAAACTCTTGCTCATGAAACCCATGAAGCAAGGCATACAAAAATTATTTTATTTCCTTTATTACATAATAAAAGTCACAATTACATGTCATTATGAAGACCGAACCTAGTTACACCTTTCAACACTCCCTCTTAACTAGGGAGGTATTCATAATGGTACTTGGTCATTCTCAATTTGCATAATTTCTCATAAGAAGTATTCGGTTTTGTAACTCATTTGTATAGCATCATACTGACCAACATTGTTATATAACAAGGCCTTGACTAACAACTCCATCTCTCCACAAGATATTGAGCCCAATGCTGGCGAGACCCGATGATTTATAAACACCCTCATCATCCTTGTCTCTCTCAAAGCATACCCCACCCGGGTTCTCTTAGGATATGCTCCCTGAGGAATATTCCACAACCACTCTTTCATGATGCTCTATCTCATTCGACAAGAGCATCGGATGCCAAATGATTACACAATCCTCCATTCTATCTTCTCAGGTGAAGCACAAAACAACATGTCTATCGCTCCTTCTTATAACAGGAGGTCCTATTCTGTTAAAGTGATGTACTCATTCCTATCGCAGAGGAATGTACCTAAGCTTCCGGCTTAGGAATTTCCGAGTTTCTTCCAAGTAAGAAACTTCTTCTCAAGCTCCTTCTTAACTAGGGACCTATAGTAGCTCTTCATGTGGAGATCCTAAAAGAATCAGCTGCATGAAGAGCTCCTTTCTTCGATGTCATGAATTTCTTTAAGGAGTCTTCAACTTTTGGGAACTTCTATATATAGGGCACAGATCATGCATCACTTTTATCCATGAGTTAGTCATGTCCCTAACTCATCAGAAAGTGGTCCATCAAATTTTCCATTTGGGTTTGCTTCATGTCATTTAGCTTTCATGCCATATTTCTCGGAAGGACATTACATCCATCTATATGGTCTGCTTGGAAGTCATTCATAGATCTTCCCTTTGACAGTCCTACATAAGCCCAACCAGATGTTAGTTAAAAAAATAATCACTGAACACTTCAAATCATATTTACCTTTGTGATGGTCTTTCACCATGACATTTTCCTGTAAGTATTAGCATCCTGCATGCAGATTGACACATCTTCCACAAATGTTTAGTTTCAAGGGTCTCTATCTTTTTCCGACTTTCATCAAAGTCTTCACATCCTTCTGGGAGATCTTCTAGTCAAATCTTCTTGGACTTTGGATGTTGAATGCCTTCTACCTTCGTTGCATATTATCACGATTTCTTCCTACCTTTTCACACACTTCATTTCCAGGGGCGTCCAATCAGAGTTCCTCAATCGTAGTCAACCACCTCATACTTCATATGAGGACATATTATGTTGATTTCATCTAGTGCGACTCATGCCTTCCGACATTCTTTCATAGGAGGAGATTCCTTTCCTTTGATCATGCTTCTCAAAATAGAAGTAGTGATCCTTGTTACCTACAATCATATGACATGACTTTATAATATTATATACAAGCATACATACCTCATTTTACCTTTAGGTCATCTAGGTTTCTTTCAGCAGCTTCCTTGATTGAAAAGATTTCCAACCCCTTGATCTGCTTCATCTCTCATGTCATCATACCATTATCCCATGAACTCCACAAGTTGGAGGTCCTGATGAAACACTTGCTTCCTCTTTAGATCGGTGAATCCTCCAATGAGAATTCCATCTCGCATATCCTTATTTAGCAAACGTTTCCCTTTTAAACTGATGTATGATGAGACTTGTCCTGGATGATTTCTTCCTTTGATCTTCCAATGAGGTCACCAAGAGCTATATTCTTCAAAGTTGACTACCATAGATTTCGTTCCAGTGGTCCTTCATGTTTCCCTATGGTGATGTCACGAGTTCTTGCTTCTAATGCTTCTCTTCCTTGGACTTCCTTCTTTTAGCTTCCTCCATTTCTTTGGTGAAATGGACTTCTTCTCTATTGTCCTTCTTAAGCTAAGGACAATTTTTCTTGTAATGTTCATAGTCTTTTCATTCATAGCATTGAATCTCAGCTATGCTCTTCTTTCAGAATTTTCCATACTTCCTTTCCTTCCAGCAAATGTTTGAGTCCTTAACCTTCAACACTTTTGCCTTCAATTTGTCATCTTCTATCTTGCATAGAAATCACAAGTTGTTGAATGAGGTAACTTTCTTATCCCATGGATATTTGTTACCTTGATTATCAGTTAGTGCATTATAGATCAATGATGATTATCTTCTTTCCTAGATCTTAAAGATGAGATCTTATGAAGATATCCTTCATCCTTTGATATCTTTACTTTTGTGTAGATCATATCTAATTCATGTGACCTTCTTTATCGTACCTTCACAAAATGATTTTATCATATGCATTTCTTTGATGTCTCCAATATTGCTATATGAGGGGATCTTTCATAAGTATCCCTTTCCATGAATTCAGAGGAGACCTTTTGATATGTTCAATGACTTCAACCTCTTAGAGGACTATGTCTATCCTCCTCCTTCATGCAAGGAATTTTGTTGACCCATCCAATTTACAGATCTCCTTGCTAACACAAAGTCATTTTACCAAATTGATTAAAGAATGAAAGGTACCTACTTGACAAGTGAAGATGAAATCTTCACCTTGATCACTTTGTTAATGGTTGAAGAAGATGTATTACAGCTCCCTCTTGGATGATCTTCTTCCAAATGAAAAAGCCTTTCTTCAATAGAAAAGGTTGCTCCTTTTGATGAGGATGATTTGCTGCTTCCTCGAGTGATCTTCTTCTAGGGTAAGGAGAGGATCCTTGCTTGCTTTATAACCTTGAAAATGGTGGCAATGCCTTTTCTTCAATTCTCTTGTAGTGTAGATCAGAAATGCTTCTAGGGTTTCGACTTTCTCCAAGATGATGTGATCTTCATCTTTAAAGTCCTTCGAGCTATCTTGCCTTGTAGACAACTTGATGAGGGTCTTTGTGTCCTTTTGATGATAACTATAGAAATAAAAGCTTCTTGCTGTTGCAGACTGCTTCTTTGATCTAGGGTTTGATTCTTCAATGTAGATCTTGATCTTTTGATTTGATAACCTTAAACTTGCTTTGATGCCTTCCTTGAAACTTGATCCTTGAATGTCTCTTTGATTAGATGCCCTTCCTTTGACTTCAACACCTTAGCTCTGATACCATGTTGAGAAATTTAGGGCATTGGTTTTAGTTGATTTCTCTTCCGTTAGTGATTGCTTGTGAATGCTTTTTACTTATTTAGATTAGGATCTTCTTTACGTTAGATTCTTAGTGTTCTTCTTCATCAAACAATAACCAATGCATGAACATAAATAGACAAGAGACACATCATGTAGGCTATAAGCCAGGGCCAAAACCTCTCACTTTTTGAGAGGAAAACCCACACAAATTTTTCTTATAGAGATTTCAGTTGACGAATGCCAAGACTAAGACCCTTGACCTATTAGCCACTCCAAGACCAAGACACTGCTTCTCTTGACTGTCTTTTCTTCTTCGAGATTCTTCCTTCAGTTCGACCTTCTTTGCATCAAGACATTGTCCTCATATCACTATCTTAAGAAGATCTTCTTATCACTGTCTTCAAGATCTTCTTTCTTGTTGTCATGACCACCATAGTACTAAAATATATGACTATGGTGCACTATGAGTTTTCTCATCTACTTTACTGCTCCTTTACTTGTCATTGTCTCTGTACTTTGAATTACATAGATGAACATAGCTCACTTATGTAACCTTCACTCAAACATTGTTACTGTGCTTAGGGCATTGGAATAGTCACACAGATCTTGAAGGTAGTCCGAACTACTTGCTGCGACTGTTCTTCTGAAATGATAGAGATACCCATCTGAACTTCCTTCTGTGCCATCATCCGAATTCCTTTGTCTACTGAAAAACTTAGGGAGATACATCGAACTGTTTTGTACTTGATCACTGAAATTTCAAAGAAAATCCGAATTTTGTTCCTTTGCTACCCGACCAAAATATCCTGAACTTTTCACTGTAATTGCTATGCAAAAATCTCAGATATGCGAAGTTTTGTTCACTGTGATTACCCACCGAAATTGTAGAGGTATCCGAGTTCTGTGCTGTCATTATGCGAAGATCCTAGCTGGGTATATATAGTAGTTTGTCCCATATATTTAACCCGACATGATAGTACGAATGGATGTGTCTATTGATGTAAGCCGACATGAGATCTTCCACATAGTTTAGAGGCCGACTTTGAAGAGGATGGCAAGTGCTTGTTGTTGGAGGGCTATCTAGACATATTCATAGAGTCATATACATTGACTCATGCTCAAGAAGAGCTCTTCATATATGACATTGACTCTTTGACTTAATGATAAATCCTAAAGCTCTCAATGGGAGCCACTAACAAATAAAAACTCTTGCTCATGAAACCCATGAAGCAAGGCATACAAAAATAATTTTATTTCTTTTATTACTTCATAAAAGTCACAATTACATGTCATTATGAAGACTGAACCTAGTTACACCTCTCAACAAGGTAGAGGAAGGGGCAGTGGTAGAGAGGACGAGCTCGAGCACTTTTCAGACACAGAGTTTGAGAACACCAAAGATTTCATGGGGGATAACAACAGGGATGAGAAACCAAGACAAGGGGCACATGATCCATTATTGGAGGTGTTGACCCTGCTGCCTACACCTACCTACCAGTCAGTGAGAAAAGCCTTCAACCCCACAAGGTGTGGTTGGTGGTAGGGAACTCAGAGAAGGGGTTGTCAAACTAATCCCGACTCTCTCCGTCTGAGCTATCTCCTAGGTTAGCTAAGGGGGGTGGTCCCTAATGAAAAGTTAAGTTAAAAAGATGTGAGTTTCTAGGAGAATTGTTAGAGTTAAACATATTATTTCACTAAGATTTATAAGTAAAAACTGATATGAGCAATAACCATCAATACATAAGATAAACATGAAATACATAAACAACCAGTACCTTCAAAGTTTTGCTCTTTAAGAAATGAAATTGTATTTGCTCAAAATGAAGTGAAATGCTTTGAAATGGAAAGCCAAAATAATCCTGAAAAGTGAAACAATAAATTGTTAGCACAAGATATTATAAATGCTTTCAAGATGAATAAGTCGACAAATCAAAGCATAGAAACTATCTTGTTCAAAAGGATACAAAAAAAACTCGAATGTTAGACCAAAATGACAACATGCAATTAAGTTTGCAACCCAAAATAATAGTACTTGAAAGTGAAATCAACCATTCATGACAATATGCAATTAAACCAAAAGATGAGTCAATTTCCAAGTACAAGAAAATTTAACTTGTTGCAAAATTAAAAGAGATTACAATGCTTGCATCCAAAGTGCCTCTTGAAATATGATTTGCATGTGAGACTTTAAACCAAAGCAAATGTGATGGAATGTTGTTTTTGGTTCATTTTATTTGATTAGTGCTAAAACAAAGTTACAATTGAACTCTAGTCCTTAGGCTTCATCCTCGCCCAAATATTTGGATCTCACAATGAAGAGTCAATAGAGGTAGAGGGTCCCTAAAAGTCTACTCAACCAACTTAAGGTGGAGGTAAGTTTTAATGAGGCTTGGGGCCTCCCTATACTAAAATGCCTAGATGAAGTGCAAATTGTGTTAATTCCCCAAATTAAACTAATGCTTTAAAGAGAAATAATTTGCAAAACTTGAGAGGTTAGAATGTAAATAAGCTCATATGTGTTTGCACCATTGAATGGAAAATAAGCAAGTAAAATGGAATAGATTTCTTTAAGCTACAATTGTTTCAAATAAATGATAGTGCTCCAATAGTTTTCATGACATATAGCATAAATTGACCGAGTAGTGAAGCTTATACTTGAAGAAATTATGAAACAATTAACACTTGGCAAAGTATGAAGTGTTTATACATAAGATGAGATTTTCTCAAGTTTACAATTTGGAAGTGTATGCATGTGAGAATTTAAATACAAGATTAATAAAAATTTGCATGTGGAGTGAAATGTGTTGATTTTGAGCATGCACAATATGAAATTAAAAACTAGAAAGCTAAGAAAAAACTAGAAGCAAGATTAGGCCACCCACTAGAATCCCTCTAAATGAGGAAGGGGGATGCCATGGGAAAAATCCCAAGCTCCCTCCAACAATTTTTTTATTGTTTATTAGCACTTAAAGTGGATAAAAATGCCTCTAAGAGGGCAACCCACAATATGAGAGAGATTTTTACAAAGATGAGACTTTAACAAAGCTAGACTCTCTCCCAAAAAATATAACAACAACAAACTTGAAGATGGAAAAAACTCTCCACAAGAGATTCACAAGGGTTAAAAGGCCCACGGCCTAGATGAGTTTGCAACTCTCTCCCAAGTGCTTATGGCCTCCCTAGAAATCAGTGTTTGGATAGTGTGAGGGGGTCCTGCATACACACGAGTGAGTAGTTTTCCAAAGCTTCTCCTCAAACTCCTTGTTGCCCAATGCTGGAGCCTATAGGCTGCAAAACACAAAAAATACCAATTGTCAATGTGAAATTAGGAAAAAGAAACCAAAACTAAACTTAGAATTTAATTTACAAAGTACTAGCTCAAGTAATGGGAGTGAACCGCCATACTTGCATAGCTTTAGAAATGACTCTTGAATAGGAGATATAACTTTGAAAGAACTAGAATCAAAGAAGTGTTTTAAATTTTAAATGGATGATCAAGTATCTATAGAGTAAGAAAACTCCCTTTTGCTCTTTGTTGGATGGAAAACTTGAAGCGAAAAAATAGCGAAGTCTTGGATCACTGTGACTCTAGGAGTGAGTTGATCTAATTGAGATTTCTCCCACTTTCAGATGTATTCCTGCACACAATACAAAAAATCTTTCCTACACGGTTGAACACGTATTAGTTTGCCAAAGATTACAACAATATAATGAATAAGATAAACCAAACATTCCTCCTAAAATGAATTGGCAAGCTTATCCCTAGGATACTACTCTAAATCAATGATATGTGCAAGATAGCTTTTACACATCAATCCAAGCAAGATGGCAGATATAAACTAATATTAATTCAATATGTGAAAAAAATTAAACACAATAGCAGTAGCCTGAAAGGACATCACCCCATAACGCTAAGAGAACACCAGCCAAATAGCCCCAAAGTCTTGATTGTATTAAGAAAGTATGCAAGTACAAAATGGCAGAGTTTCTTTAAGCCCAATAGCTTATTACATGATACAATATGAGAGCATATAGCCTCATTATATAGAGAGTTGGGAGCAAATCCCAAGGAAGAATGCATGTGAGAACTGAACTTGGAGCAAATCCCAAGGAAAGATAAGTCAAGTTCGATGTGCAGAAGATAGAAACATTAGAGCAAAATCGAATTCGATATGTGCACATCAAGGGAAATCGAATTCTATATATGGCATAGTAAACTCATCCATGAGTGAATCCAAGTACCGTGATAACTCTAGTCAACAAATGCAAACTCGAACAAAGTGATGCCACATATGTAGATGATCCCCAGATAGCTCTGTGTAGGTCCCTAGGAATTGCGTGATTCCTCCATGTGCAACTCGTAGTCTGGCCAAGTGAAACTCTTAATCCTCAAGAGTGGAGTGCTAAGAGTAGAAGAACCTGAGATAACTACGAGACGAGGCCCCACGTAATCTTCAGTCCAAATATACCATAGAATACTCCTTCAGTGCATGAGTTCCTCTAATAAATTTGATTTTTCACATGTGCAACTACCGCTTAAACTCTGGGAAATTCAATTTATGAAATAATGGTGTATTTATGATGCAGTGTGCTCAGTCATCTTCCACATTTCCGTTGACTCAACTCTTTGACTTAGGATAATTTCCAAGTCATTTCCACATCATTCTGTCACATGGAATAATTTATTTCTCTCTATTTTATTTAATTCTAGCCTAATTAAATGCCACAATTTCCACTAAACATAGGAAATGTGGGTTTTGAGGGTCCAAAACACATTATTAACCCCTCAAAGTGTGTTATAGTAGAAAGTTGAGAGTGAGAGGTGTGGTTTTGATTACTCATGTCCCATACAACTTCTCTAGACTACACTTATTACAATTTGAATACAATTTTATTTGTAATTTTTGACCTGTAGGAAATCTAAAAAATAAAAAAATGACCACCTAGACCTAACCAAATTCCACGAATTTTTTGCGTGATCTAGTATGGTAATATACATCAACTCTAGACACTAAGATGTGTTAGGGTCTCAACCTTCAAACCGCCACCCCGACTTTGAGGTAAAAAGTGAGTGAAAAAACCCATAAAATTATCCGCCTCTGAAAAAGAAGGGATAATTAACCAGATAAAAGAACACTCCAAGGTGTACTCGTTTGCTGATCGAGTCCCAACAGCCTAGGCTTGTTACAGACTCAAAAATTCATCATTACTAGTATCACTTATTACAATTCCCCGTAGGGTGTGGAATTTGGGTATAAGAAATATGATGAGAAGATAGAAGCAGAGTTAAAAAACTCTTTTCACTGATGATATCTGATGGTACAAGTGTCCTCTGGATCGTCCTTGGGCATGGAGTCTTTCATATATTCATCAGGTGTCATTCTAGTGGTCAACAGGGGGAGCTAGTGAAGTCGAACCAACAAATGATGGGGATGATGAGACAGTTGGTAGACTTGCAGCTTTAGAACATGCATGGAGGGCCACAAGGGGGAGCCAATGATGGAGGAGGCTCTCACACAATAGAGGGGAGCCACATACATCAACGCACAAACCAACATCCCACTCACACATATGGCAAGCCCAACAAACCCACCATGCCACGCTTCATTGAGCCAGAGCGTGAGAGAGGGGTTGATCCCTTCACTGAGCTGATTAGATTCTTCACTGATGGGATTGATGAGTGTGAGGTGTTGGATCCTCGAGTTAGGAGGACTCTCACTTTTGTAGATTATTGCCATTTGAAAGACAAGTACAAGGGGGGCTTGAACTTCATCCAGAGGAAGGCAAGAGTACCAGAGTTGGGATAACTAGAAGCTGGGAGGGAAGTTGACATTGCCTATTTTTGATGGGTCGCCAAGAGTTTAACGAGGGCTTGGTTTTAAAAATTAGATACTTATCTAAATCTAAATCCATTGAGGGAGACTGATGCCATTAGGTTTGCCACACTACCCTTGGAGGGAAATGCCCAAGAGTGGTGGTATCGTGGGTTGATCACCTTAGGGCATACATCCATTACTTCTTATACTGAGTTCACTCGTAGGCTGGTGGAGAGATTTGATAGGAAAGACCTAGAGTTGCATGTCAGGGAGTTGGCTAACTTGAAGCAAACAGGCAGCGCAAAGGCTTATATAGCTGAGTTCCAGGGACTCGCGGTGATGGTCTCTGACATTTTCGAGGTGAGATTGATCATGCTTTTTGTTGAGGGGCTGGATGAGCCACTAAGATGATGGGTGCAAGCATACAAGCTGGTGTCATTGCAGGATGCCATTAACCGAGCACGCGACATGCTAGACGTTGTTCCAAAGATGAGGGTCCTCACACCTACTAGACCCACTTTCCCTCAGAAAGGGAGGGATAGCAGACCTTTTCAGGAGGAGTGGACAGGGAAAGGACAATTGGATTATGAGACTAGGAGGGCCTTAGGAGGAGGAAGCTATGCTTCACTTGCCAGGAGCCATGGGCACCAAGGCACCGGTGTACCAAGGGCAAGGCCCACTATATAGAGGTGTTTTTAGACAGTGAGTCAGAGGAGAAGGGGATAGAGTAGGAGCCAGATACGAGAGATTGTATTGGAGGAGGTGGACCACCACCCCGACCTGGTGGAGGGGCATTCTTGCCCACCGGCAGGGTTATTGCTTCACTTCGGGGAGTTTCAAAGTACTTGACATTACTGATCAGGGGGACGATCCAAGGGCAATGCGTGTAAGTATTGGTGGACAGTGGGGCTACCCACAATTTCATAGCTGCGCAGTTTGTTGAGCGCAGGGCCATTCAAGCAGAGTCCTTTGAAGGGTTTTCATTTTTGATGCCAGGAGACCAGACCATGTAGTGCACCAGATATGTTCACAATTTGACTGTGACCATGGGGAACTACTCTATGACAGATCACTTGTTTGTAGTTGACTTTCTCAACATGAATGTGGTGATGGGTGTTTAGTGCTTGTATTCTCTTGGGTGAGTCACTATCGATTGGAATAAGTTAGAGATGGGAGTTCATGGGTCTAGATGGGAAGATGGTATTGTTGAAAGGGATGCACTCATACCCACCCTAGACAATGTCAATGCATAGGATGGAGGTTGACTTGAGACATGGTGACATCACTCGGGCTGTAGAGTTTAGGATTTCAGAGATAGGGGGACCAACGCAGTAAACACATTCGGGCATATTGGCACTCTTGGAGAAGCATCAAGAAGTCTTTGGAGAGATTCCACCTGGCAAGCCACTAGACAGAGGATTTGAGCACACCATTGAGCTGGAGGAGGGGGTGCATGCAGTCATTACCACTACCTACAGGCATCCCAAGGCATATCGGGATACGATTGAGAGGGAACTACAAGAGCTATTGAGGTTGGGGCACATTAGGCTCAGTTCGAGTTTCTTTGCTTCTTCAATTGTACTGGTGAAGAAGAAGCATGGGACCCTTCGTATGTGTTGTTGATTTGGGGTAGCATCGGATGTGCTCTAGCCATGAAAATTGGTGGAGAGGCTAAAGCACATGAGATCTCCAAGACCTAGAAATGGTTTGGACAGATTGTACCCGATTTGGGAGACATTAAAATAATTAATATTTTTAATGGAGTTCCTAAGTCTAAACTTAGGAAAAATAAAATATTAATGGGTATTAATATAAAACTGGGTTAGAAGGTTTTAAAGGACATGGATCAAGCCAAATCTAATCTTAGCCGTTGATTAGAGATGTAATCTCGGCTGTTGAAGGACCAACAAGAAAAGTATAAGAGGAGGCTTGAGGGTTAGTTGGAGAATACACCAGAGTGATCAGTGATTTGATTTGCTAGAGCGGAGTTGCTAAGCAAAGTCGAATTAGTGATCAACAACAAGGGGTAGTGAGTATTGGACAGAGAGGCAGAGATAGTGCCGAGAGACCAGCGCAAAGGCAGAGAGCGAGAAGTAATAGCTAGAGTAGGCCACGTAGAGCCCTGTAGAGACAGCGCAGAGGCCAGAGGGCTTGCATCATCCACGCAGAAGGCAATTGGAGTGACGCAGAGGGTCCCAGAGGCTGAGCAGTGCCTCAAAGGGTTCTGAGGTTGACGCAAAGCAGCAGGAGGCTGACGCAGTGCTTCAGAGTTGCTGGAGAGGGTTTCGTGGGACAGGTTTTCTGAATACTTGTTTCCGAGTAGAGAGGTATTACTGCCGGTTGTTTTTCTCTGTTTGGTGAAGCCAGTTTGGCACCCAGTTGTACTCGAGGAAATACTGCATAATAATAAACCCTCATAATAGCTACACCGGTTTTCCCGCATTGGGTTTTTCCGGGGACGATTGTTCAAAAATAACGGTGTCACTTGTGTGTTTGTTTTCTTTCAACTGTTGATCTGTAGATGTTGAGACCGTATTGTGTTTATTTCGTTATTTATATGTTTTAAAAAACTTGTTCAGAACCAACAAATAGAAGAAATAAACCAGAGGAATACAGATTAAATTTCTAACAGATAGACTTACAAATTTCAACATGGTATCAGAGCGTGGTTGCAGATCACAGGAAAGTTGAAGGCATCAGCTAAGCAGAGCATTTGTAGCAGAATCAGCTGTCCTGAGTGACAAAAGCTGATCCTTGCAGAAAGCGACAGAAGAAGGGTTGATGCAGAGGGACTGCGTCGTCAGTCCGGGCCAGAGAGAGCCTAGCGTAGAGTTTGAGGAGGGAAGAAAGAGGCTCATATAGAGCCACGCAGAGACCAGGAGGGTTGACGTAGTTGGCTGAGGGAGTTGTTTTGCTCGGGATTGCGTAGAGCCTCAGTCCTTCAGTTGCTGGGGCATAGGAAGTTGTGGGCAGTGTGCGGGAGCGAAGTTGGTGGAATACTATGGGCAGAACAATACCTAACAGGGCAAAACCAAGGGAGAGGGAGTTGCTACCGAGGTGGATTTCTAGCCAAGGAATCCGGATCAGTGTTGCAGGTGCACATAAGATCGGAGAGGTGCAACCTGACGATTGGCAGGAGGATTTCCAGAAGGGAAATCGAGACTCAGAGGGAATCTAGCAGAGAACTTCCAGGCGGGAAGTAGAGAGACTCAGCAGGAGTCGAAGAGAGAACTTCCGAAGGGAAGTAGAGAGACTCGGAGGAGTCGACAGAAGAGCAGAGAGATGGCCATGAATGGGTTGAGGGGTCAGGACAGGCTGGACGGGGCGTCCAACTTTGTGGTCTGGAAGGCTAGGATCCTGTCCATTCTAGATAGACATCGCATCAAGGCCTTCGCCTTGAGAACAATGACGATCCCAGTTGATCCGGATGATAATGAGAAATACGAGGAGGCATCATCCTTGATGGGGTCAAGGATCATGTGGTCCAACATATTGCCGAGAAGGATACGACAAAGGAAATGTGGGACACCTTGAAGACGTTGTACCAGCATACTTCCGTGTAGAGGAAGATGTTACTTGAGAATCAACTGAGATCATACCAGATGCAGAAGGGGAGCAGATAGATCACTTCCTCCGTCGGTTGAAGGAGATTTGGGACCAACTGACTTCCATAGGGGCCGCGCTAGATTAGGAGTTGATGGTGAGGACCGCACTAAAGGCAGTCTCCGAGGAGTGGGAGACATTTGTCCAGCGCATACTAGGCAGGGCGAATCTTCCTGATTGTGAAGAATTGTGGGCAGCTCTTCGCTAAGAAGAGATTAGACGGTTGAGCAAGACGGGGAGTAACAACAAAAGAGTCCGAATCGAGAAGGAAGAGGAAGAGGATGTAGCTCTGGGTTCTGCGGGAAAGCGGGAGAAGAGGAAGAAAAATGACCTCTCCAAGGTCAAATGCTTCAACTACGGGGAACTAGTGCATTATGCGAACCAGTGTCTGAAGAAGAAGAGTAAGGGAGAGGCATTTGACTCTAAGGTAGTGCCAACGAAGACAGAGAAGGAGGTCGAGGAGGATGACGATTGTGCCATGAGTGCTCATGTACCTCTAGAGGAGGTGGGGAGACATCGAGTTGTAGTCAGGAGGACTACAGGCGATGCGGGGCAAGATCCTTGAGGTACCCAACCTCTTGGATTATACCTTGCTAAGGGAGCCCCGAAGAGAGAGTTGCAGGACTGGTAGATGTCGGTAGAGACGGATGCAGATGAAGCGACAGAGAGTGCTACAATGCAGAAGTCCCCTGGTAGCACGAGGCTAGCAGGCTGCAGCAGTGCGAGAGACACGGAGAGTGTTGAACGGTGTAGGATGGCACAAAGAGGTTTGCAATGATGCGAGATGTAGGGAGTTGTTGCAGCAACGCAGAGGTCAGTAGAGGGAGCATGTGTTAGCGACAGAGAGAGCTTTAGCATCAGGAGTGTTTATAGCTTGATAGGGATGTCAGTAGTTGGGTGGACCAGTTACTTCATAGTAACTGAGTTGCAGTGCAGTAGCACGATGCAACATGATGAGAGGGGGTTGCAGTGTAGATGCAGTGTTGGGAGAAAGGACCAGCAGCAATACAAATGCAGAGGGAGTTGTCGTACAGATGCAGCAGTGGCAGTGGCAGAGCCATGGGCAGTAGTACAGGATGCAGTAGTGCAGAGGATGTTGGGCAGGGAGGCCTCAACACAGGTACCGGTGCCATATAATCAAGGTAATGCTCAGTGTGGAGTATTACTAGAGCACAATCCTTGCTAAGAGGGAGTGTTGATTTGGGGTAGCATCGGATGTGCTCTAGCCATGAAAATTGGTGGAGAGGCTAAAGCACATGAGATCTCTGAGACCCAGAAATGGTTTGAACATATTGTACCCGGTTTGGGAGATATTAAAATAATTAATATTTTTAATGGAGTTACTAAGTCTAAACTTAGGAAAAATAAAATATTAATGGGTATTAATATAAAATTGGGTTAGAAGGTTCTAAAGGATATGGATCAAGCCAAATCTAATCTTAGTCATTGATTAGAGATGTAATCTCGGCCCTTGAAGGACCAACAAGAAAAGTATAAGAGGAGGCTTGAGGGTCAGTTGGAGAATACACCAGAGTGATCAGTCATTCGATTTGCTAGAGCGGGGTTGCTAAGCAAAGTCGAGTCAATGATCAACAAAGAGGGGCAGTGAGTACTGAATAGAGAGGCAGAGATAGTGCCGAGAGACCAGCCCAAAGGCAAAGAGTGAGAAGTAGCAGCCAGAGCATGCCACGAAGAGCCCAGCAGAGACAGCGTAGAGGCCAGAGGGCCTGCGTCATCCACGCAGAGGGCAACAAGAGTGACGCAAAGGGTCCTAGAGGCTGCGCAGTGCCTCAGAGGGCTGACGCAGAGGGTTCTAAGGTTGATGCAAAGCAGCAGGAGGCTAACGCAGTGCTTCAGAGTTGCTGGAGAGGGTTTCGTGGGATAGGTTTTTTGAATACTTGTTTCCGAATAGAGAGGTATCACTGCCGGCTGTTTTTCTCTGTTGGGTAAGCCAGTTTGGCATCCAGTTGTACTCAAAGAAATACTGCGTAATAATAAATCCTCAGAATAGCTGCATCGGTTTTCTTGCATTGGGTTTTTCCGGGGAAGATTGTCCAAAAATAATGGTGTCACTTGTGTGTTTGTTTTCTTTCAGCTGTTGATCTGTAGATGTTGAGACTGTATTGTGTTTATTTCGTTATTTATATGTTTTAAATAACTTTTTCAGAATCAACAAGTAGAAGAAATAAACCAGAAGAATACAGATTAAATTTCTAACGGATAGACTTAGAAATTTCAACATGTGTATAGATTATTGAGCCCTCAACAAAAAGATGGTTAAGAACGGGTATCCAATTTCGCGCATTGATGAGTTGATGGATGAGCTTAGAAGAGCCAAGTACGTCTCTAAGATAGACTTGCGTTCGGGGTGCCACCAAATCCAGGTAAGGGAGAAGGACATCCCAAAGACTGCCTTCTGCTACCACTACAGACACTTCGAGTTTTTGGTGATGCCCTTTGGGCTAACCAACACACCAACCACGTTTCAGTCTTGCATGAACAATGTGTTCTATGTGAAAATTCCTTGAAATGCAGCAACTTGAAATATTTCTCCTAATTGAAAAAATTAATTATGCAGTTTATTTTGTTTATGACAAAATAACAAAATATTCACACTGCAATTTCTTCACCAAATAAAATATTGCGGAAGTGAAAATAGGAACTGAGAAATATGCTAGCACACACATGAAATTGACATTGTTATTTTTGGACAAAAAGTCCCTAGAAAAACCCAATGTGGGAAAATCGATGCAGCAGTATGAGGGTTTATTTTATTATGCAACAACAAAAAAATATGAGTACCATAATTTGGATGCTTTATTGGCAATCCAGTTTGGGAGAAATACTGACAAAATTATTGTGAGGATTTTTCCTCACCCCACAGTTGAATTCTGTCCCCGGAACTACCTCCCCAACCACACGCGAACCCTTCTGCGTCAACCTCTGCACAGAGCTTGCATAGGTTCTGCTGTAGCTGCCTCCAGAAAACTCTGAAACTAACAACTCTGTCTCTCCCTAACTTTGGAACTGACTCACTGGTTCATCTGACCAAAATCCTGGCCTCCCGCTATTGAATTACTAGTTCCTCTAGCTAAATCGAACTGTTCTGTTGGTATGTCTGCGCAATCCTTGCGCAGATCCTCTAGGAATTTTGCTCTCCCTCTCACTACCTCTTCGGAAACTGGAAGACTTCCTTCGGAAATGCTGCTGACATCATTTGCCACCTACTACTCACCCTTTGGTTCAATCTTCTCTTGCTGGATCTCTACTATAGAGAAAATCGAACTGTCTGGGCAACTGAGTATCTGCACTGGTGTGTTCTCCATCTACCCATCGACCTCCTCTTATTATCTCTAATTGGGACTCCAACAACCAAGATTAAAACATAATCGATGGCTGAGATCATATCTGGATCATTCTGTGTGAGTTTCTAGATGATTCACACCTTTCTCAATTAATACTGATTAATCAACCGCTTTTCCTAAGTTTAGACTTACGAAATATTTAAAAATGGTCTAATAAGCTAATTGAGACACTTCTAGGTAGAATTTGTTGACAATAATACTGAGAGGGGGGGGTGAATCAGTATTATCTAATTCTTTTACCAAATCTTTCTTATTTATACTTTGAATTATTTTTGCATACCAATACCATAAATAATGAGTATGAACAAGAAAAGCAGACAGTCACATCAAAGAACACCAGATATAAGGTGGAAACCCAATGTGGGTGAAAACCACCTGCTGCAATATGTCTCTATCTTCTTTCAAATTAGAAACTCCTTTTACAATGGTCTTGTACTGGTGCAGTCCTTTACCAGTACGCAGGCTGCAACCTGCAGAGAGCTACAACTCTCTCTCGTTTTCCAGTCTCTCCTGGAAGGGAGCTACAACCCCCTACTTCTTTTCTTTCAAGGACCACTTTTCATAAATTTTCAAACTGGATCCATAAATATCAAATGATCATCAAGTACTAGTAAGTCACCCAGATAACTAGATCCAAAGTAACAAAAAACTAAACCTAGAACACCTTTTGCGGTGTCTCCTGCGGCGTCTTCCTGCGGCGCCTCCTGTGGCGTCTTTTGCGGCGCCTCCTATGGCACCTCCTGTGGCGCCCCCTGCGGCGTCTTCCTGTGGTACCTCCTGCGGCGTCTCCTTCGGCGCCTCCTGCGGCATCTCCTGGGGGTCTTCCTGGGGCGTCTCCTGCGGCGCCTCCTGCGGCGTCTCCTGCGGCGCCTCCGCACTTCCGCAGTTGCAACACTCGAGAGATCACCCTTCACAGATTTGCTTTCCACTTCACTTTCATATAGATCGAGCTTTTGAAACAATAACCCAATATTTCAGATCTTAAGATATTCAACCCAAAATCATGCCTAAGCCAAATGATCTCCTTTGCTTTATATAGGCAAGCTCTTCCTCAATTCATGGATCATGGGGCTCAATAATAATAATAAAATAAAACAATACCATGGGCCAAAACCATAACAAACCAATACCATCAACTCAATACTAGGGATCAACACGTCTGTCGAGATGCCATGGTCCAAAAACCATAGGTTCAAATTCCAAGGACTAACTACCATGGACCAAAGGTAAGTTTTCCCACATGAAATAAACTTTTCTCTGCATAAAATTCCGTGAACTTTTCTCCACATGAAATAAACTTTTATAAACTTTTCTCTGCATAAAATTCCGTGAACTTTTCTCATGCGTGCTTCTTAATTCTCATCATATTGAGAGCCATGCCATGGGTGTTGCCATCAAGTACAACATCTGTAACATATAACCATACCAGAAACATAATGCCAACAGATAATACCTCAAGGACCAATGTCTGCGGTTTCAAATAAAGAATCTGGCACAAAGAGGCACAATGCCTTTCCAAGATTATAGAAAGTTTATGGACCTATGTGACCAAAGTTCATTAGAAGACGAGGCAAAAATAGTAGAGTTCTATTTGCATAACATGGGCCTCACCGATATGAACATATGGGACCCCAATGCTAGGCAAGGGGACCTGCAACTAATGGCCATGGCATTATGGATGAATCATGAGAAATTAAGGGCAACAGAGATAAGGAAGTTGATGATAAAGGAGCAGAATGAGCCCCTCATGATCAAAGCTAAGCCATCAGACCCTATGGCTCTCATCAACACACAGTAACTGCTTGCAAATAATCCCTAAATTGCCCCTAAGTATATCAATGATCAGGCTCAGGCCATTGCACATTTTGAGGACATGGAAAGGTTACTTGGGGATGACTATATTCATGCTTATATGAGGAGGTGGAACACCCTACCACACAGTCTGCAGATCAGGGAGTATCACTCCCCAACAAGGATGAAAGAATCATTAAGGAAAGTGCCATTGTACAAGCACTCTATGCAGAATTTGAAGGTCAATTGGATTGGCCTCAAATTGAGTCCCCCATTGTTATTAGGAATGCTAAAAGGCAGAAAAGAGGAAGAAGAACAAAAATAGTGGGAAGAGGTGGAAAGAAAGGTAGGATTCCATGACAAAGAAGAGGACCTCACATCAGAAGCATGGGATGTTAGGGAGGCCTTCAGGGCCATTAAAGATGAGGAGATGGATTAAGTTGCTCAGAAGATGAGAAACACCTTCAGTAGGGGGGTGATGATGAGCCCCATAAATGGGTAATTATATGGGCTCATTTTGCCTCGTAACATAGTTTAATCCACCATTATCTTAGCCTATTGCATGTTTTTTAATTATATTTATGCTTATGGAGTGAGTTGGGTTGGTCATTATGCCATGGAGTTTAATATGTGTTTAATGCAGATTTTTGTTCAATTTTGGAGATAAAGTCAAAGATTTAATGGACAATTGGCAACAATAATTAGAAGTAGACAAGGGAGAGGATTTATAGGAGGGTATCCTCCTCATTTATGACTCCCCACTTTGAATTCTCCATCATGTAGTTCACAGCACAAACATCCACATCAATGCACTAGGAGGCAGTCGAGCAAGTGGAGGATAATTTATGTTTATCTCAAGTTTTGGGAGCCAAGCCTCCCTGATTTTAAGGAAGCTGTTGGGAGCTTCAGTTATATAAGTAGAGAGGCCTAGGGCCTCATTAAATAAGTTAGTCAAATTTTTTAATTTTTCTTGTAGCTTTACTCTACTCAACTTCGAGCTTACTTTTGTTGACAGTTTCATGTAATCCTATTATTATTTTGATAATAAAGATGAGATCATTTTTGAGCTAGCACTTAGTTACCTCAGAAGGCTGAAGCTCTTGGGTTAGGGCCCAATCCAAGCAGCCAAGCTCCTCTTGTTTGTATTTATATGCTTTGTTTCAGTTTATGAATTAGTTGATGTTAGATAAATCTCTTTCTTAGTTACAAATAGGTTGCTTTTAGTGATTTAGAAGGTTGTTTCCATTTAATTTTTTTGTAGAAGTTCGAACAGTGATAGAAATAAGATACAAAAAGGCCATCAACAGAGCCTTCGCCTCCTTTCCTCCCTTTGGGACCATGAACTGAGGCCAAGACCCTCTTGCTGCATCAAAAACATAGATTTGCCTTCTCCATAGGATTTCTAGTGTTGCAGTTTGTTAGAAGGTTAATGCTTTGCTTTATATATATTTCACCATGCTCATTTCTATCTTGCAATAAGTTTCCTTCCATGCTTTCTCTCATTATAGCATTGTTCACATTTCTTTCCATAGCTCATAATCTAGATTAGCTTGATGCAAAATTCTGGTTTTTTTTTATGTACTTAGTTTCCTTGCTTGCTTGATCTCCTTGTTTGATTTCCAGGTCCTTTTGTAGCCAATCTCCTCACAGCAGGTTAGCCAATCAGCCATCACAATCTCTCTTTTATCTATGCCCCATAGGTCGCCCAGAGTTCATTTCAAATCTACCTTAGTTTTCTGCACTTTTCCATAGACTTTCCTCTCTTTCCTTGAACAAATCTGACCATATTTCTCTCTCCTAATCATTCTTGATGGACCCTAGAAACCTTAACACATCATCCTAGCCTTCAGCTACCCTTTCCACTTGCTTTCCTACCTTCAAAACCTCCAAAACTGCTCTCGACATCCTCCTGTAGACCTCCTGTAGACCTCCTGTAGATCCCCTACAACCTCCTATAGATTTTCCTGTAGGCTTCTTTTGAAGGCCGATTGCGGGAAAAGCCTCTAGAAGGCCACCTAAGCCCTCCTAGGACCCATCCACACCATCCTACACCTCTTCAAATCCCAAATTCGCCCTCCATCGCCACCTAATCGCTGCCACATTCACAATCAAATAAATTACATGCATGACAGTTTCACATAAAAATCCATAAAGATGTTTTTTGCTCATTTACTTCTAAAAATAGCCTGAGTAGATTTTGTTTACTTCCTGAGTAGGTAATGGCATTCATTTCATGGTTCTCCATCTCTCTTTCTACAAAAGTAGGATTAGTTGGTTAAGTATGGTTTACTAGGTTTACTTTACATCTCAGTCTTCTTTTCCTTTCTGCACGTAGAGTAGCCTCTGTAGAGTAAGCTTTCCTTTCTTTAATCACACATAGAGCTTCTTCTGGAATCCATAGAAGTTGGCTTTAGCTCCTAGTGATCTTGCGCCAGCTGACCAAGTGACAGCCTGCAGTAAGAACTAGTACTTGTGCATACAACACCGTCGCTTCCAAGTTTGTTACGAACTACCGGGTTGATAAGAGTAAAGTAGGAAGCCCAGGAGTTGTAGCATTATTGCTGCAATACTGGTGCTCACCATCTAGCTTGGCCATGACCTTAAAATTAGATTATTATTATTATTTAAGTTTGTTGTGATTAAATTTAAAGTAGCTTTTGGCCAATGTTTAGAGAAGTTTTTATTAGTTTTCTTTTTTATGTTGTTTAAAAGAATGTAAAGAAATGTTCAAACTCCATAAGAGATATTTTGATGGACTCTAGTCTACCTTTATGATATGTCCTTGATATGTGTAAAGGCATTATTGGATAGTGGCACTTAATAGTTGTGAACACTATCATATGTTTATGTTATGATATATGATAAGGATAAGATGGTGATTCTTTTCTTTTTGTGACTAAGCTAAACCTAGGTTAGGAACAACCCATTTATTGAATGGAAGAAGAGCAATCAACCCACAATGAGATGTTATCACTAGGATTTTCTGGATCTCGATCGAGCCTAGATGCCCCTTAGCATAGTTTAATTCCCCCAAAAGTGGCTTCCATCCTCTGCCCCTCCCAATGAGGTTTGAACCTGATACCTATCAGGGATTAATGATGATTTTTTGTTAATATTCATGGTAGGTTAGATGGTTGATTTTTATTCAATTTAGATTAATTCCACAAGTCTTCCAACAATTTGTCAAGGCTAAAAATCAACATGATTTTCACTTCCATTCCACCCCCTTTTACCCCATAAAACCATGTCTATATTAGCATTATTTCCCTTTTCACATTAGGAAAAAGGTTGTTAAAAGGGATTATAAGGTAACTTGTTGTAATTTATCGTTAATTCCATTGCTTTAATGTATTAAAAGGCTTAATTGAGGATTATTTCCAATAATGATGGTTTCAAGTCAAATCCTGCAACCAACATAGGTTTCAGTAACCCGCCTTTATGGTCGTGGTGGTTACACGCCTCTAAAAGAGAAACAACAATGTGGGATTTTCTTCTAGATGCCTTGATATGGTCATATATTCACTAGATCAGAAAGAAGGTGCTCAAGGGTGCATTGGCCACCACTCAAATCACAGTTGACCAAACCCCAAATTTGGAGCCCTTATGCAAGGTTATCGAGCATGCATAACAGATTGCCTAAATCTGCATTTGGTTAACAATATTCAGTTCATGTGGTTTATATATGAGGCCAAAGATGTAGGGGAATCCATTCAGATTACCCATTCTAGAAAGTTGTTTCATATGGTTGACATTCTCCACACATCAGACAAAGGCTTCGTTGAATCCCTTGCTCACTTCCCCTTTCATTGTAAGCTTTGTAGACTTTGAGCTATATGCACTGCATGAGGAAGATCAATCCATTAAAACAATTATAGTTGTTTTGTTAGACCAATCTTAAATGTCGAGCACATGCATCCTTGCATTTATATGTAACTTTGAGATATTTAATTGAAATGAAAATGTTGTTGCTATGTTAAGTATGGTTATTGGATAGTTTTCATGTGGTTTAGAGTCCTCTCTATTGGTAATGTAGCTGGTTGGGAAGTGCTCACCAACTCAACTATGTTTGCCTTTGTATTGTATCAATGTAGCATAGATCTAACCTTTATTCATTACTTTGTAATATATCTTTAGTTTAAATTAAGTTCCATGCTAATTTTGATTTTTATTGTAGGTTCATTATTATACCATGATATCATGTCATTCTTTTTTATCTTGCAAGACTATAATATTCTATTTCCCTTACCTTTTATTTATATTATTGAATGGTTAAGAGAGATATCTTATTGAAAGGTTTTCATATGCACTGTAACTTTTGCTTTTTTCCATACTTTGTTTATTCAGTGTAAAAGAGTGAAATCGATGGTGAGAAGGCCTTGCAATAATGCCCCAAATAGCAAACATCTCCTAGTTTGTTACGAAACATACTTGAGGGGGGGGGGGGGGGGGGGGGGGAATCATTATTTTAAACTCACATTAACTTTTCATTTCATATTCTAATGTTTGTAGGAAACTGTCATTCATGAAACCCATGTATGTATGTGAATGTGGCAAATGCAAACCACATATATCCAGATAACTAATTTTTATATGTTTCATCAAATATTAATCTTCAAACAATTTCATTATTCATTGATTAAATAGTAACCATGAGCAGTAAGATCAGAATAAACCATCACACATAAGAAACATAAAAACACATGAGAACACCGAGATTTTAGGTGGAAACCCAATGCGGGCAAAAATCATCATTGTCGTTGTCTCCGTCTTCTTCTTATTATATAAATAAAATATTATTACAATTTTTTGTTGGCACTGACTCTTACTAGCATGCAGGCACCCACCTGCAGAAGGTTACAACCTTCTCTCATTCTCCAACACCCACTGGAAGGGAGCTACAACACCATTATCTCATTTATCATCTCCTACCAGAAGGGGTCACCTACCCCTTGAACAAATTTACCTGCTACCACTGAAAGGAAGCTTCGAATCCCTCACTAAAGGTCCCAACCCTTAACATCTCTTATGGACCACGTTTCATAATATTTCATACTAGATCCACCTAACTCAAAACATCAAAACCTGTAGGCCACCTTTCATCATATTTCAAACTAGACCCACACCCATCATTAAGATCGATACCAAACTGAATACAAAATCTGAAAGACAATCACTGAACCAACTAAATCACTATCACATCAATCATTGAACCAACTAAATCACTGTCACATCAATCACTGAACTAAATCTCAATCAACCATTAGAACTAGATCAAACCAATCCATATCAGATGTAAACCATCAGATCATACCAATGCACAACCATTCATTAATATACCAAACCATATAATTTTAATCATTACAGAAACGGAGTTTTTCCTACAAACCCTGATCATACTTAACTTCAAATTATATACGTTACTGTTTAGAATAAAACCCAAGTATCTACACGCTCCCTCTGAAGAAGACTTGTGTACAGATCTCAAATAATTGACTACTAAAATATCTGTCAATCTAAATCATTAGGTTAGTCACTGAATATTGAATCAAAATAGATACAACAATACAAACTTAATGAAAACCGAATCATACTGCATCATCATCACTGATCAATATACCAAGCTTTATTCAACCCAATCAACATTGCCAGACACATGTCATTAAGACAAAGACATCATTGACATAAAATAACAAACAAAGCATAACTCATCAAATGTACGTGACTACCATGCATAACGCCCACGTGCAGATATCAATATAAAAAATAAATTTGCAAAATTTATATGCGATTATATGGAACTAGATTCACATATGTACACGACTATCTAGAGACAAACCTGCGTACATATATGAAAAATGTCGCTGCAAATACAACTTCACTCTCCACAACCTTCATTGTCAAAACTAAATACTTCTGAATAATTCATTTAGATCACATCATCATTATAATTACAGATTCATCATTATTAACTACTTTGACATTTGCAACAAGTAAATCAATCAAGCATATATGTCAACATGCTTTCAGATCTTTCAAATCTGAATCTTCTCCTTGCTTCCTAATGCACACTTGTTCCAAATCAGATCACACATTTATAATCCATTACTTGCACACATAACACCTTGACCTCTATCTCCTTATATAGTTTTAGCCTTAACAAATACCTTAGGTAAATTTCTTGGTAATTTCATTAGTATTCTTTGACAGGATCACATAATCATTTTCGCTCCAATTATTATGGGCCAGTACCATGGTAAAGACCCCTAGTATCTAGATTATCATGGTGTAGATTTTGTACGCAACTTTTCTTCACAATACTTGCATATGTACGTGACCCTTCTTCATAGGATCCACATATACTTCCTCAAACTTTACTTTTGTCGTCCAACTATCATTTATTTGTCCACATCATTTGTAGCATATGTTCAATCTGCATAATAATCATGTTATCACAATGTTGACATCTTTATTAATTAGGTTTCCATCAAGGACAACATGTTAGCCATAATACCAACAATCTCCCCCTTTGGACTTGATGGAAACCACTTTGGTGTTTGGTCAACACCTGTATGCACCTGCAAACACACCTGCAAATACCAAGGCTTCTCACCAAGATACTCTCCAAGCATTCTTTTCCAAACACCAAGATTCTCTCCCCCTTTTAAATCAAGGGCAAAGGGTTCAACAATGTTGAAAAAAGGCTTCTCTCCCCCTTTGTAAAGAGGACCATTGTAGGTTTGATCTGTTGAATATGAGAACTGCATATTGACTATGCTCCCCCTGAGCATATGTTGAACCTTCAGAAGGTATTCAAATAGAGTACAAGACTTTATGATTGAACCAAAATATGACCTTTCCTATGACCAATGACTTTATTCTCCCATGATTACATCAATTACCCAATATATCAGGTTTACATATTAGACCAAAAACTTTACATCAATGTCCCAACATAATGGGATTACATACATTACATGACTTGATCCTAATAACCCGTATATAACTAAATTTTACAATGATTTACAACTTGGGTCTTTTCGTGACCTTTACATCAAGAGACATATATGAAATTTATAACCAAAACCAGAGGCCTCAATAGTGAGGTAGCAAGACCATGATAGTCATCAACAATCACCATGCACCATATAGGAACCTGCAACATGAACATATGATCGCAACAACATAGAATCAACATGAACATCCTCATCATCAAGAATCTATGTAAGATAAGGAAATATATCATCAATCTTTCCATCATTATCAGCCTGTGACCAAATATGAAATGCTTCTAATCATCACTAAGCAACTGTAGTATAAGCATAAGATAGTGCAACAAATATATGTCAACAATTCATCCTCTTGACCTCATATCATCAAGGTCAACATGCTCTTTCCATTCGTACGAAGAGCCACAATCCTAAAGTACCAAAGAAATATCAATCCCTTGTATCATACCACCATAAGTAGCGTATACATATTATTTCCATGCATCAACAACATGTGTGAGATCCAAGAGTACCTCCAGCATCACAAGTCATAGAACTGAACGACAACATCATCAACTAACATATTCAATGAACATAACATGTGCATCTTTATTATCAATGTTTGACAAATTTTTCAAATGTAGCTCAAGAAACATATAGGCATCATCCATAACTTCACCACATGCAACCCATGCATCATTGATGACATCATGACAATAACATATAAATGTCAACAAACCACGAGTGAATCATAAACTCATCATCATCAACCAGTGTCAGTAACGACCATATCATACATATCCTCTTCATTAAGTGTATCAAGTAGGATTAACAACTTCACTAAGTGCAACTCAAGAAATATGTACGCATCATCCATGACTTCATCATCACTAATGACGTAATGACAACAACATATGTATCTTCAGTAATAATAACAACAACAAATATACATCAACAATGATATGTACTCATCATAAACATCATCATGCAACAAGGAATGCTTAAGAAACCATAATGCCAACAATAGACCATTTAGAAGCATAGAAGATGCTCCCCCTAAACCTGTGCCAACTATTTATTGTCAAGACTGATCATATCCATCTCATTAATTAGAAAATCTATCAAAGAACCACAATTTCAATAACATTTTGCAATAACTCATGAACCATCATGAACCAACATCATTCCTAAGCAACATCTGAGCATCAACAACATATTGTAACCTATCAATGTTAGAACCAAAAAGCTAGTACTAACTAATGGAAGCATATAACAGGCTCCCCCTAAATTTTTGTCACTTTTTCTTCATCTCAAAGAAACATACACGACTTTCTAGATCAAATACTGCATATACACATGACTTTCCTTCATAAGGTTCACTTCCAAAAAGTAAAATGTTGAACTTTCATAACCACAAATCCCCCTGAACATGGCATGTATGTTCATGTTCACTGCTACTTTAGTAAAAAAATGTCAGTAGTATAAGCACCACCAAATGGATATCAAAACAACATAGGGAATCAATATATACATGCATAGCTCCCCCTGAGATCATACATCACTGATCTTGTGGACCTGATAATCATCACATGTTCTCCATGAGGTTAGTGCCTCATATTTACTTCTGCAGTTACTGTTAGAAATATGATTTAAGAAAAATGGACCGTAGTAGGGGACCATATTCTTTTACTTTGAATCTAAAGAAAAGGAATTATACCTCTTATTTCTACCTGAATTCTTTTTTGCTAGCACATATAATTTGTATGGATTTATGTATCCTATTGCTATAACCTTCCCAATTTCTTCATCTATAACTTTGCATGTAGTTGATGTAAATAGAATTATATGTCCTTTGTAAAACATTTGACCTACACTTAGAATATTCTATTTTAGCCCTTGAACTAATAATGCATCAGTTGCTCTTGCATACTTATGAAGTTTGATTCTACCTTTTCCTAGAACTTTTGTTGGAGCATTATTTCCAAGAATAACCTTACCATATTTGTTTTTCTTGAGAGATTCAAACTTGTCCTTATCCCCATTCACATGATTAGAGCATCTGATTTCTATGTACCATTTATCTTCATATTCAAATGAACAAAGAGTTAGGCCATAGCTTATTTGTTCTTTTTCTTTCTGCTTACTATGAGAAGTGTTGGTGGATCCATCTTTCTCAGGTCTTTTGGTAACACTATTCTTATCTAATTGCTTTCCTTGTTGTGTGTGGAGATCTATTGACTTGTTCCTTAATTCTTTTGCTACATAACGGAACTTGTTACAAGTATAACATCTTATATGACCATAAAATCGAGTAGAGGAATTATAATATTTTTGTTTCATATTCCTCCTATTGCAATCAATATCTTTGTGACCAAATATTTTGCAAGAAAAGAAATATCCCTTAAAGAAACTTGAGTACCTGGGAGATGACAATCAACCTGTGAAGTGGCTATTTGCTTGAGATCAAAATCTACTTCTACAATTTTCTGCAATGTGTGTTATGACATGTAAAACATTCAACATCATTGATAAGAGGAGACAATTGATTAATATTTCTATTATTGGGACAAAACAATTTCCTTTGAAAAATTGTTTTCCTTGGATGTTTATCTGGTTGAATTCTTATCCTTCAAGTTCATGAAAACCAAGACCAAATTTAAAGGAAAGAGACCTCTGACTACTAAGAATGTTATCCAAAATCTTAGTACTATCTTGAAATATCAAATGTTTACCCTTTTCTTCTAATTTTCCTTTTAGAATGTTTACCTCAACCTCCAGTCTTTGGTATTGTTCTTCCTTTTCCAGATATTGCTTCCTCATTCCTTCTTCAACATTTCTTCCTTCTTCCACTTGCTCCCTTAATTTGATAATCTCTTCCTTCAACTCATTTTCTTGTTTTTCAAATACTTGAAGTAGCTCTTCATTTCGATTATTTGACTTTTCAAGATCCACTTTTAGAGAGATGATTTCATCTTCAAGTTCTTCAAAATATTGTTTATATTCTACCACAACATTTACCGATTTAACATAATCCTTGTTATCATATGCTTGTAACTTATCCTTAAGATTGTTAATTCTTTTCAAGGAAAAATCAATTTTTCTTCTAACTTCCTCTAACTTGTCTTGTTCTGAATCAATAACTCCATTTGACATAACATACTCTTCTTTTGATACATCATTATTTCCTTTAGAAACAAGATTGGTTCTCATGATGAATAATATCCTTTGTTTTTCCTTCATGGATTGCCTGTAGATCATCCCATACTTCCTTTGCAGTTGCACAAAGCATAACCCTTTTTAATGTTGAATCAGGAATGAAATTAATGATTTCACTTAATGCCTTATTATTCTTTTGTGCTTCTTCGCCTAACATGGGAGTTTTACTGTAACCATTGCATACTAAATGTGAAACATCAAAACCAATTTCCAATAGGATAGAATTCATATTTTCTTTCCATTCTTGATAATTATCATTACTTAGCATAGGCATACCTTTATTGCCCATTGTTTTTGACTTGCCTTGTTATTTTGTTGTAGATTTTCCTTGACCCATAAATACAGATATTGCCACAACATCAGATGCATCATTGTCATTGCTCTCATGAATTGACTTCTTTCTTTGGGTTTCCTTATTCTTTTTCTTCTTTCCAATCGTCCCTGATCCACTTCAAGAGGTTAAGCTTTAACTAGAGTGACCTACTCTGATACCAATTGTTAGGAAAAATACTCGGGGGGGAAGGGGGGGGATCAATATTTTAAACTCACTTTAAATTTTTGTTTCAAATTATGATTTATGTATGCTACTGTCATTCATGAAAAATGTGTATGTACGTACGTGACTGTGGTCAATGAAAACCGTGTATATCCATATAACTAATTTTTATATGTTTCATCAGATATTCATCTTCAACTAGTACTTAATTATTCCATTATTCATTAATTAAACAATAGCCATGAGTAGTAAGAGAAGAATAAACCATCACACATGAGCAACACAAAAGCACACGAGAACACTACGATTTTTGGGTGGAAATCCAATGTGGGAGAAAACCATCGTTGTTGTCGTCTATGTCTTCTTCTTATTATATAAAGAAACTATTCTTATAATATTGTGTTGGCACTCTCTTACCGACACACAGACACCCACCTGCAGAAGGCTACAACCTTCTCTCATTTCTAGCACCCACTAGAAGGGAGATACAACCCCCTGATCTCGTTTACCAGCTCCTATCGGAAGGAAGCACCTACCCTTGAACAAATTTCCCAGCTACCACTGGAAGGAAGCTTTGAATCCCTCAATGAAGGCTCCAACCCCCAAAACCTCTTGTGGACCACGTTTCATAATATTTCATATTGGATCCACCTGACTCAAAACATCAAAACTTGTAGGCCACATTTCATCATATTTTCAAACTAGACCCACAACCATCATTAAGATCAATACCAAACTGAACACTGAAAATGAAAGAAAATCAATGAACCAAATGAATCACTGTAACATAAATCATTGAACTAAATCTCAATCAACCATTGAAAAGATCAAACCAATCCATATCATATATAAACCATTAGATCATACCAATGCACAACCATTCATCAATATACTAAACCATATATTGTTAATCATCACAGAAACAAATTTGTTCTTGCAAACCCAAGCACACTTAACTTCAAATTGTATGGCTACTGTTAAGAATAAAACCCATGTATATATGTGCTCCCTCTTAAGAAGATTTGCGTACCAATCTCAAATCACTGACTACTGAAATCTATGTCAAATTGAATCGTTGGGTCAGTCATTGAATACTGAATCACAACATATACAACAATACCGACTTACTAAAAACCCAATCATAATGCATCATCATCACTGATCAATATACCAAGCCTTATTCAACCCAATCAACACTATCAGACACAGATCATTAAGACAGAGACATCATTGATAGACAATAACAAACATAGCATAACTCATCAAATGTCATCTTCAAGCCATACTACAAACCCTAGAATATATACACAACTTCCATGAAGCATATCAGTGTATGTACGCGACTACCATGCAGAACACCTGCGTACAGATCTCAACATACAAAATAAATTCGTAGAATTTATATGTAACTATATGGAACCAGATTCACATATGTACGCGACTATCTAGAGACAAACCTAAACATAATTGAAAATTTTCACTGTAAGCACAACTTCACTCTCCACAACCTTCATTGTAAAAAATACAGACTTCTGAATAATTCATTTAGATCACAACATCATTATAATTACAGATCCATCATTATTAGCTACTTGACATTTGCAACAAGTAAATCAATGAAGCATATATTTCAACATGCTTTTATATCTTCCAGATATGAATCTTCTCCTTTCTTCCTGGTGCACACTTGTTCCAAATCAGATCACACATGTATAACCAATTACTTGCACACATAACACCTTGTTCTCCATCTCCTTCTATATTTTTAGCCTTAGCCAATACCTTAGGTAAATCCCTTGGTAATGTCTTTAGTATTATTTGATGGGATCAAAACCATTTTCACTTCAATTACTATGGGCCAATACCATGGTAAAGACCCGTGGTATCCAAATTACCATGGTTGTATATTTTGTATGCGACTTTTCTTCACAATACCTACATATGTACGTGATCCTTCTTCATAGTACCCACGTATACTTCCTCAATTTTTTACTTTTGTCATCCAACTGTCATTTCTTTGTCCACATCATATGCAACATCTGTACAATCTACATAATCATCATGTTATCACAATGTTGACATATTTATCAAGTAGGTTTCCATCAAGGACACCACATTAGTCATAAAGACAACATGGGTTTCATTTTTGAGCAACCTATTTTAATTACAGTTGTAGTGGACTAGGTCTCACTAACGATGAGGCTAAAGATTGTTTTACAGTTGAGATAGGAATGCTCAAACATAGCTGACTGAAATACTATATCCAATGCCTTGAAAAACTTGCCTTTGAGCCTACCATCCAATTAACAAGTTCCCTATAGCCTTGGTTTGTGTGTTACTTGCTTTTGTTTCCATTCTATAATGATATGATAGAAATCCTATTGATGCCCTGAACTTTGCACATACAGTGTACCATTTCTAAGTTTACAAACTCCTGCTTGATAATTTAATGTCCGTAATTTAAGAAATTAAATTGATTGACATAATGCTTATCCTCATTGTTGGGCACCAAATCGGCCTATCTTTTTCCTGCATTTCCACTCCTCTTTTCATCCTTTTTGTAATCATTCGCATATATTTACTATGTAAAACTATGAGGTAATTCCCCTTTATCGTCTCTTGGGATATTTAATTAATGAAGTAGATTCATGAGGGTTTTACGTATGCAAACCACTAAAACATGTTATGACCACGGATTATGGAGCGCAAGTGTTGACCTCACGACATATCGCAGCAGTTTCGCAATTCACAACTGTTGATCGACCACGATGAAACAACATAATTGATTTGCAGCTGTTCTCAACCTATTTTGGATCATTCCTATTCTTGCTCTCTTGGCGCTAGTGCTGTGTTGAACTGATGTATATCTTTGGGCATATAGTTGCTAGGTTTTGGGGAGAGATGTTACTCCCCTTTGTACTGTATAAAAGACGGGTCATTCCTGTATAAGGGGTTAGCCAGACCCTGCATTGTATTGTAACAACATTGTTCAGATTAATAAAATACAACCATTTTGATGTTCTATCTTTCGCTGTGAGTAACGCAACCCTGATCAAAGAGCTGGGCCCGCTCTTCTGATCAAGTGCTACTTGTTTTCTTGTTATGTGTGTATTGTTCATTGTTGTGTTTATTTCTTTATTATTGTTGCACATTCTTTAGATCATTGTGAATACCTTTTTAAGTTCTGTAGTTGAGTTTCTATTTTTGTTTCAGCAATGCTTTGATTTGGTAATCACGAACCCTTGGTCGATGACAGATTGTAACCTTGCCCCTGCATATACCTTGCGTGTTGCCTTGAAAATAATACGCACTCGGATTGATACATTAATGTAGGAAAAGGGGTGAATAAATTGTTCATACTTGGACACCAACATTTTGGCACTGTTGTCGGGGAGGCTAACAAGGTGCAAGATACAATTTGTATCAACCAAAGGGTCAATCTCTCATCTTGGGGAGAGAACAAGCTTTCTCACTCTACTTCAGGTCCTGAGAATAGGTATTTCATTTGTTTTGTGCTTTTATTGTTTTCCTGTTTTATTAGGGATGATCTCTTGCCCTGGGGAGGGAAGATTCCTTTGACGCCCTACTCCAGGCCCTATGCTTAGATTTCCCTAGCATTTTTCTTGTTTTGGTTTTGAGAAACCCAATCTCTCGCCCTGGGGAGGGAGGGGTCCTTTAACGCCCTACTTCAGGTCTTGAAGTGTTAGGTTTTCTCATGTGTGTGTGTTATTTTTCTTGATTGGGTTTCTTGTCCTGGGGAGGGAGGAGTCCTTTGACGCCCTGCTCCAAGCCCTAAACCCTAGGTTCCTATTTTCTTTTCTTTTTTTCTGTTTAATGTTCTATTTTGAATGTGATCTCTCGTCCTAGGGAGGGAATGGTCTTTTTACGCCCTACTCCAAGTCTTGGGCACTGTGATTTTGTATCAACATCTTTCATCACACCAACTTGTGTGAACAAAGAGCTAAATAAAAGGGGCAGAGGGAGAGCCCTAAAGAAGGGAGGACAAGATTTGGGAAGGAACACTTATATCCAGCAAATCATTGCAAAAGCTAAGTCAGAGGCGTCTTCCTGTGCATCAGTGAGGCCAGGTGCACGGAAAAGATCTGAGGGACAATCTGTAGATCAACCAGTGTTGTCCACAACACCCCCTACTGAATCAATACAACATGCCCTTCCAGTAGCCAGAGGGACAAGCAACAATACGCTTGATAAAGGGGTACCGTTGCGCATAACAGAAGAAGAAGAAGTTACAAGTAAAACATACAAGGAAACGGTCCATCCCAATAGGGAAGAAGAAGTTGCGGAGAGGAGATTTGAAGGTCAAGCCACTATGATAGGGAGGAAGAAATTGTAGAGACACTTCTATCACCAAAGGATAGAGGGAGTGTTGTTAAGGCAACTCGAACCCCTATGATAAAATCCCTTCCTGCGGAGCCTGCTGAAATCCCCAGTGAGTATTGGAGGATATTCATGGCACCTACAACTTCTACTATTGACTTCCCAATTGGGGATCTTGGGACTGGCACACCAACAAAACCCATTCCTTTAACAACTTTACCCAGTTTCCATGGGATTACTTCAGAAGACACCGACACGTTTTTGTTTGAATTTGACATTGTGTGTCGAGGATATGATTATATAACAGATGCTCAGAAATTGAAAATCTTCCATGCTACGCTAAAAGGGACAGCCCTACGGTGGTTTATGGGTCTTGGGGGAAGGTTTATCATCACATGGGAGGAGATGAGAACCGCTTTCTTGGAGAAGTACCAGGACTACTGTAAATCACAGGATATTGAAGAAGAACTTTTCAAATTTACACAGAAAGAGGACGAAAATATGGAAGACTATGTGGAATGTTTTAAGTACACATTACAGAGATGAGGTCACTCCAACCTGGATAAGGATATTTTGAAAATTATCCTTCTCCAGGCCTTCCGAGAGGACTCTTTGGAATTGTTAAATATAGTTGGAAAGGAAGATATATAAAGGAGAACTTTGACACCATCTGCGAGTTGTGCATCCTGTGCTCAAGGGGAGTTGCAAGGAATAAATAAGGGATTCAATCAACAAAAGTACCAGGTGGAGTTGTTACAAAAGTAGAAATTGGGAATCTGTTGGACATCCTGAGGACTGATATCCTGAGTACCTTGTCTGAACAAACAGACACACTGCAGGTAAAACAGAAACAACTAGAATTGGAAATAACTATGGTTGTATTTTGCCCAACATGCAAGAAGAAACACCCACTGAGGGAATTTCCATTAAACTCTATAGAGGAGTGTGCAAGCTGTGAGTTGAATCATGTGACAATTTCATACCCATCCTTGCCAGGACTAAAAGCAGTTTTTCATGGGACAGGTGAAGAGATGGAGCAGCTATACTTTATGGGACCTAAAAAGCCATGGCAACCTCGACCATCAATGGGAAACCAAGGTATGTTTCTAGATCCATCTCAATATTTTAGTAATTTTAATATGATTCCCCAGTCCATGCATTATCCGCCCATGTGGCCCCAATACTAGCTTCCACCTTGGCAACAGTGGGCTCCTTAAGCTAGTTCGAGTTCCTCGTGGGTTCTCAACTGGCAGGGACCTTCTCCTGTTGGTCAATTTCCCCATTCAATGCCACAACAGCAACTTTAGTTACCCTCTAAAGTGCCTCCTAGTAATTAGCCTGTTCGTCCCCAACTTCCCATCCAACCCAATCCAAATCCTAAAAATAAAGGGGCTCAGCAAGATGACACCCTCAACCTACCTTCATACAGCATCTCTACCACAAATTCTATGAGATGAATTTACAATCTGGGCAGATAGTAGATGCTCAACCCTCACCAGTTATCATTGAACAAATTGACAGTGAGGAAAAGGAACCAGAAATGGTTGAAGAGGAATCAAACCGAGTCAACAAACATCATACGCCTCCTCAACCGCTAGTTACTCAAAAACACCAAGCTGAACTGCCTTATCCAGAAATTTTGGCTTTGAGCAAACAAATCCCTCAAGCTGAGTTTGACCTGTTAGGGGAGTTACATAATTTATTTGTCAAGATTCCCATGTTGCAAGCTATGAGGGATGTACCTATATACACAAAAACTCTTAGGGAATATTTTGCTAAGAAGCCTAAAAAGAAATCAAGGGACCCACTCACCATTCACGTAATGGGGAAGTTATTAGATTTTAAGATGGGAAGGTCCATGCCTGTAAAGTATGGGGATCCCAGGAAACCAATTTTAACCGTGCAAATTAATGGGGTAGAAATTCCAAATGTACTAGTAGAATTGGGTGCTGCCATAAATGTCATCACTGTCGAAACTATGCGTGCATTAGGTATTCGTAACTTGAAACACACACCTACAGTGTTAGAGCTGGTAGATCGATCTACAATGGAACTGGTAGGGAAGTTAGAAGATATCACAATTTCGGTTAATTCATGGCACTACCCTGTGGACTTCCTAGTACTCCAAACACAATCTCCAACTGGAGGCCATCCCCTGATTCTGGGAAGACCGTGGCTGGCAACCGCATACGCTTATATTGGGTGTTGGTATGGACATATGATCATTTCAAATGGACAAAACACTAAGAATCTAGTATTATATCCTCCCGCAGAACATAACCCATCGGCAAAATCAACAGATAACAAGAAATTTTTACCTAGGAAAGAGTCTGAATCAGAAAATGAGGAGTTAAGACCAATTCTTACTATTGGATAGGCCCTCCAGATGAAAACTAAAACGAAAGATGACACAATTACTACCTTTGTTAGTGATCCCTGTTCCGTTTCAAATTTAAATCAGCAAATCTTGGAGTCCCTCTTAAGCTGTGAGACACAGGAAAGTATTGGAACAACATATGGATTTGATGAGCTACCTACAACTGCGCCCCATGACATTATTTCCATGGAAATAGAACCAGGAAAAGCCCTGAATATCAATCCAGATCTGTCATAGTCCCAAAAGAAACAACTCTTGGATGCTCTTCGGAAACACAAAGAATCCTTCGCCTGGGAATACTCAGATATGAAGGGGATTCCTACTAATCTATGCACCCATCACATATACATTAAGGAGGATTGTCATCCTGTGAGGCAACCCTTGAGGAGAATGAACCCTGCTCTGAAGAACATTATTAAGGAAGAGCTTCAAAAGCTGCTAGACGTGGGATTTATCTACCCCATTTCAGATAGCCAATGGGTTTCACCATTGGTAATGGCCCCTAAGAAAAACAGTAAATGGCGGATATGCGTGGATTACAGAGAATTAAATAAGGCAACTCAGAAAGACCATTTTTCGTTACCATTCATTGACCAAGTCATGGATACGTTGGATGGGAAGAAGTTTTTCTCTTTCCTAGACAAATTTAGCGGGTATAACCAGATCCAGATAGCTCCTGAAGATTAGGATAAGACCACTTTCACATTCCCTTGGGGAACATTCGCACACCGGGTCCTCCCATTTGGTCTCTGTAATGCTCCTGCAACATTCGAGAGGGAAATTTTAGGGATTTTCTTTGATCTGATGGATGATAGTGTTGAGATTTATATGGACAATTTCACGGCATATGGAGATTCATTAGAAGAAGCATTGGGGAAGCTAGAAAAAGTTCTTGAAAGATGAAAGCAGGTGCATGTCTCTTTAAGTATGGAAAAATGCCATTTGATGATGAGCGAAGGAATAATCCTAGGACACTTGCTTTCGGCTGTAGAATCTGGATGGATCCAGCTAAGATAAATGTAATACAACATTTTCCAATACCCAGAACACCCACTCAGGTATATAGCTTTATCGGTTGCGCTAGTTATTCTAGACGCTTTATAGAAAATTTTGCTAAGACAACACATCCACTTTTTCAATTACTGACAAAAGATGTAGAATTTGTGTGGACAGACTGTGATGCAGCATTTGTGAAGATCAAGAAACTAGTCTATAGCACTCCAATCCTTAGAGGGCCAGACTGGGCATTACCATTCCATATTCATGTTGATGCTTCCTCGACAACAGTGGGGGCAGTTTTGGGGCAGCAAGTGGATAAGGTACCATATGCAGTTTACTATGTTAGTAAGAACTTGGCTTCTGCTAAGTTAAAATACACAGTGACTAAAAAAGAATTCCTTGTTGTCATCTATGCCATCAACAAGTTCTGGCACTATATCATTGGTTACCCCACCTTTGAACATACTGATCATGCAGCCATGAGGTACCTGATGAATAAAATCGTTACTCCTGGTCGTATTACAAGATGGCTTTTGCTACTTTAAGAAGTTGACATTACCATAGTAAATAAACCAGGGAAGGACAACATGGTTGCTAATTTTCTGTCTAGGTTAGAAAATAATGTCGAAGGTACACCTATCGAAGATAGCTTTCCAGATGAATATCTTTTTGCAATTTCCGCTAACGCTCTGTGCTATGCAAATATTTCTAATTATCTTGCTACCGGGATCGTCATTTGTCACATAAGGATCAATGAAAAATTATTCATCATAGTACCCGATATTCATGGATGGCAGGATACCTCTTTCACATAGAGGTTGATCAACAGATTCGGCATTGTGTATCAGAGGATGATATCTATAAGATATTAAAGGTCGCCCATGGTGGACCTTGTGGAGGACATTTTGCAGATAAAGAACAGCCCACAAGGTGCTGCAAATGGGATACTATTGGCCTTATATATTTCGTGATGCTAGAGATTATGTCCAAAGATGTGACAGAGTCAACAGATGGGACAACCTGGGAAATCGGATGAAATGCCATTATAGACCTAGATAGTCCTTAAACCTTTTGAGAAGTGGGCCATTGATTTTTTTAGGCCCTTCAACCCACCTTCTCACCAGAAGGTTCACATCCTAGTCTGCACTGATTATGTGACTAAGTGGGTGGAAGCTAGAGCGGTTGTGAAAGCAACAGAATAGGTGGTTGCAGATTTCCTTTTTGAAGAGATTTTTGCCCAATATGGTACCCCAAGAGAAATTGTTTTAGATGGAGGAGCATAGTTCACATCCCACATGATAGAGAGGCTTATGTAGAAATACGAGATTAAACACAGAGTGACAACTCCTTACCATCCCCAAGTGAATGGATAGGTAGAAATCACAAACAAGGTATTGGAAAATATCTTGACAAGAACTGTAGCAAGTCATCACTGGGATTGGTCGTAGAAACTTCCAGAGGCTCTTTGGCCGTATAGGATGACATGGCGGAATACAACCGGGTTTTCACCATTTGAGCTAGTCTATGGGAAATCCCCCTTGTTTCCAGTAGAGTTCGAGATCAGTATGCTCAGAACGGATTTCAAAGTGGGATTAGACTTATCAGAGGCCCAGAAACACCAACTAGAATAGCTCAATGAGTTAGATAAGATTCGTTCAATAGCTGTCTAGAGAACCACTGCTATCCAACAACAAAGAATGAAATGGCATGATAAATTTATCAAGAATAAGGTGTTTCATACAGGAGACTGGGCATTGCTCTATGACTCCCGGTTCAAAGATTTTAAAGGAAAGCTTCACACTCATTGGATGGGACCCTATGAAGTGGACATTGTATTCGATGATGGAATAATTAGATTGGTTACAGTAGATGAAAATCGTACTTCCTTCCTAGTGAACGGACACCGTCTGAAGTTATATCACCGTCCAACTTCTAAGGATGTCTTCATCAAACATCTTTCTGATACATCTGGTTTGATGGTTGTTGGTGTAGAAAATACTCCCTCTTCCTTCTATTAAAATAATAATAATAATAATATGTTGTTACTACTTACTTGTTTGTCTTTTTGCAAGAATAAGAATCAAATTATGAAAAGGAGAAACTGAGAAATTTTCCAAGTAACAATCGTTGATGTTACTCTGCCATCGTTGTTACTCTACCAATGTTGTTACTCTGCCATTGTTATTACTTTGCCATTGTTGTTACTTCAACGTTGTTGTTACTCCATCGGTGTTGTTACTCCACCGTTTTTGTTACTCCATCACTGTTGCTACTTCGCCATTGCTGTTACTCCATTGGTGTTGTGACTCCGTCGTTGTTGTTAATTCGTCGGTGTTGTTACTCCGCCATTGCTGTTACTCCATCGATGCTGTTACTCTGCCTTTGTTATTACTCCATCGGTGTTGTTACTTCGTCGTTGTTGTTACTTCGCCATTGTTGTTATTCTGTTGGTGTTGTTACTCTGCCATTGTTGCTACTCTGTCAGTGTTGTTACTTCATCATTGTTGTTACTCTGCCATTTCTGTTACTCCACAGGTGTTGTTACTTTGCCATGTTGTTACTCTGTTGGTGTTGTTACTCCACTGGTGTTGTTACTATATCGACATTGTTACTCCGCTGGTTATTTTTGTTGTTACTCCACCACCAGGTAGGTCGCCAGGTACGCCTTCATTGACTCTTACAGATTTAATTAAAATATTCCAAAGAAGAGACTATTACGTGCCACGGACAACCGCATTTAAGTTGGGGGGGTCCCGTCACAAATAAATGATGCGTACCTAAAATTTTAATCATATCACATCATTACCAAATCTAATGCAAACAGAAACCAAAAATATTGCGATTTTGTAATCATGATTTCGACGCATTGGTATTTGAAATCGTACGCCAAAAACCTTACCGGTCATTTCCCCAGTACGCTCTATTGAATCACCATAATCATTCACCTATACTGCCATATCCTGCCATTATTTGTTGTGTTTTTCGAGGTGTACAAGCCATTATTACCATTCTTTTACCCCACGGCCACCATGATAACATTATTGCCATTGTCAGTTGGATTGTTGTTACTCTCCCCCTACTATCCGACTATATCCATCATGTTGATCCAGTTCCTACACCGATGGGTGGGTTGGTTGTGCACCATGAACTGGGGGATACGAAAATGGTCTGAAATAATTAGGAAGTATGGCAATTTTTTGAAAATGCAGGGTGGAACATCTATTTCGACAGGTTGCAAGGGTTTAACGAGGCGATTGCGATTAAATTTTCACTCAATTTAGAGGAAGGGAGCTCTTGGGTCCGAGGGATAGAAATCCCTGTTACAGAGGAAACCATTGCAAAGGTCAGCGAGCTACCTCAGCAGGGGCAAAGATGGTTTTCATGAATAACCTCCCTCCTGAAGTTTCCCGAAGCATTTTTGCAAGCTAGAGAAAATGTTGTTCAGAAAAGTCGGGGGTATGACCGGAATTCATTACCACACCCATGGGGTGAGGTAGCAAGTTTTTTAGTGAGATACATAATGATGCAGGAACATCTGACACTCTTCATTAAATGAGGAATCCAAAGTGGAGCAAGGAGATGTGGACCATCGGAGAAAAACATGGGACAAATTTTGTTATAATAGAGCTAGTTTGATGGAAGCGATAAGTCTCTAGAAGACTTAATTAAATGTAATCCACCTTATGTATACGAATAAAGAGATTTAGGGGTTTTTGAGGAAATCAAGGAGAGGATTGATCGGATCCTTTTAGTGATCTGATCCAATATTCCTATAAATATGAACCTGCGTGTTCTATATATATA
>APFE030155241.1:236745-250032 GCA_000404065.3 Pinus taeda
CCTTAGCTTGTAATCATTCTGTATATAATAGAAAAGTGTGTTTTCAGTGTTGATTTATGCGCCTGTGTGTGACTGTATAAATAGCCTGTGTGTGTATTTCATATATAGAGTTGAATCCAGTGTTTGTAAGTGTGTTGATCGACCATCGATCACTGTATGGATTGATGGCGATCTAAAATGTTAATTAGATGAATGTCGTGTGTTTTCATAATGTGGCAGATCCGTATTAAGTGCACAGATCCATCAATACATAGAGGATCAACAACGTAGGCAAAAAAGAACGGGAACCGTTGGATCATTCAAATCGACGGATATTAATGGCAGAAGAGGAATGTCAGAGGAATTGGATGTCGACCATCCGATCGATAGATCAAATAAATCAGCGGTCATCATAATGTGGAAGAGTGCAAAAGATAACTAGATAATAGGTGGTTTCTCAAGACAAAGTGGTATTTCATGCGGCCTCAAAACCATAAGTGGTAAAAATGAGTAGTCATCCGACTCCATTCAGCGGAAGACACGTAGTAGTGAAGAGGAGAGAAGAAACCACTTTATCGGGCGGTTAATCCCCGTGCTTGTTGTATACCTGAATTTAATGTCAACTGTCGGATCTGATGGAGGAATATCGACGGTGGAGGATTGTCACACAAGTTGATTTATCAAGCTAAGAGACAACCGTCGGATCGAGCGTCAGATCAACGGTCAAGATTTAATCAATGATCGCATTTCGGGAAGGTTAAGCGACAGCGTGGTGGAATGTCGATATGCGATGAAGAGTGATCGGAGATCGAAGATTGGAGAATGCAGAGGTCAGAGAGCGCTATGGAAAGTATTGGAGGAGCGGACTCGATGAAGTTATAGATGCGGGTGGATAATTTTGAAGTCCGGCTTATGTGTTCAGAGTGGGGTTTCCCATGTAATCCTGTGTATCCCAATAGTTGAATGGTCCAGGGTTTAAAGGCTTAATGCCTCAAATAAACAAATCTAATAGGTTTGTGGGCCATAACCCACAAGCCTCAGGATCGAAATTTGTAAATGAAATGGATTTTGGTATACCCAAAAATCTCCTTTCATCACATAACCTATGAGGGGAGGTATACCACTATGTTTAAATATCATCTCAAAATGTTGGCTCACCTTCGTTCCCACAGTTGGAAGCCTTCTCATTGAATATGCCTTTATTCCTATTAAAAAGTCTCCAGCTGATGGCACAATCTACTCGGTGTTCGCAACAAGTTGCAACAGTCATTACCAACCATGGGTTGGTCCAGCTATTAGTCATGCATGCAATCGATCGACTTCAAATCCCATGGGAAACATTCCGGGATTCTACAGAGGAAGAGATAGCAGCTACTAGAGCCGCTAGACAAGAAGAGCCAGAAGCGATGGAGGAAGAACCCGAAGTAGAGGACGAACACGGAGATCAAGAAGAACCAGAATAAATGGAGATGGAACCTGAGGGGCCAGAAAAAAATCAGGAACGTGAACCAGAGAGGACAGTCGAGGCTACTCCACAAGAACTAGCCTCGACTGCAAAGTCGATGGAAGAAGAAGTGTTGTAGCAAGGGGCCAATATAGAAAGGGTCACCAGCACCACGACTGAGGCTATCTCACAAGAACCAACCTCAACTATGGAGCTAGTGTAGCAAATCAGCAGCACTGTAATAAGAGAAGAGGTACCACATCAGGCTGAGGTGGAAGAATTCGTTAATATTGTGGTGGGGGGTGTCCCACAAGAACCACCTTCGACCGTGGAACCAATGGAGGAAGATGAACCAAGACGAGAGGGGCCTGAAGCTGAAAGAATCCTGGGGCCAACAGAAGGAGAGGCTATGGGTATAATGGAAGAAATTGACATAATGATGTAAGAATCTATTTTTATCAATGTCGTGCTTGAAGAAACTGTGCCAGCATCGTCTGTTCAAGAACTGTTGGATATAGAAGGTGGTGTTAAAAAAGAACCACCATCAACCCGTCTGACCTTGGAGATTGCAGAGGAATTAGATGCTGAGACTGACGCTGCTCCACAAGAACCAGCGTTAACCTTGGAATAAGGAACTGCATAGACAATGTTTTCAACCCAGAGCAGAGATGTTGCAGACAGAGGGAAAGAGCCTGAGGCCACAACCGGGGCCGAGATAGATCAGGTAGGAAAATTCTTTCAATGTTCCTCTTACTTCTCCATTCCAAAAGGGGCGAGGACGTCTCGCTCTTCCCAACACGCGGAGGAGGATGTTGCCATTCCGCCGATATTGAAGTTTGATGGGTCGAATAAGGAACCAACTACCATTGGTTTGTTGGCCACAGACTTCCATAGAGACCTTTCCCAGGAACCAAAAAGAGAGGAAGAGGCAGGTGTTTCTGAAACAAGGGAACCTGGAGGGGAAATTTTGGTTGAAACATCGATGGACACCCATTAAGTGAGTCCGCCACCTATCGAGATAGCTTCATAGCGAGTCGAGGTAGGAGTCAGTAAGGAAGCGGTTGCTCCCAAGGAAGAGAGACCAAGCAAAGCAGCAACGTCGATTAACCCTGTGGATACTCCCTCGAGTAATCCACCACCTGTCGAACCATCTGCAGTACCAGATGAGGTGGTGATCAAACAAGAATGGGTAGAATTGTGTGAGCAATGGAGGTTGCCTATTAAGCAGAAATATCAGCTTCAATTGAAAGAAACAAAGAAGCTCAAAACAAATACCAAGAGGTTGAGAAGGCAGGTGCACTAGTTGAAGAAAGAGGTGAGGAAATATAAGTGACGAGCTAAGAAGCCCAAAGCCACGATGGTCGAAGTAGAGACACTGGTAGATGAAGTGGCAATAACCTTTGTTGCCACTTAGACAGACCCTATCGAATATTTGTTTGAAGGTCGTGAGTTTTCTTTGATGGCTGAAGTACAAACCTGGAAATCCACCGCGGCATGACATAAGAATGAAGTGAAGAAAGCCCAAGAACGAGCATTCACGACTATCTTCGAATATGTGGAGCGCATAGATATAATGCGATTGAGGTATGCAAAGCAGTACTCAAGGTGGAGTGGTTGGAAAGGCAAGTGGCAGAATTGAAAACCGACAAAGAACAGATGCTCCATTTAGCACAGGAGGCGATGGCATGTCGCCCTCCTGCTTCCAATTATTCTTTATTTTTGCATGAACGTTTTATTTTCTTATGTTTGGAAAGCATCAAAAAATAAAATAGTCATGAGATTGAGGATGGTGTACAGTTCCTCTGGATATTGAGATCCCATGATGTGCCAACTCAACATTTGATGTGTGAGCTTTACATGCATAGGTATCTCCTGTGTGTTGATAGAGAATTTAATCCGGTTCCATATTTGGGGGGCATTCATTTAAGGGCCCTCACCTCTTACACTTTCAATCAGATAAGATGGTAGAAGGCTTCTAATACGTTTGAGTCAAATAAGCTCATGAAGCCTTTTATGGTAAGAGGAGAACCCGAGAGATCAGTGACTATGTATAATAAGCACACTACATTTTTAGAAATTATGCGAAATAAGGAATGGATGCTGAGGACACAAAAGTGGTGCATTGATCTTCGTGTCAAGCAATTAGTCACGTTTCAAGCTGAGGCACTGGATAGTTGTCAAAAAAGGTGGATGATTTCACTCACATTTGTTCGGAACATAGAACCGTTTGGAGCACCAAATTTTGTGCGAGCACTTAGTAGGGTGCCAAGATACGGGGCATGCATCCAAACATGTGGGGTGTGGTGGATGGGAATTCGATTTCAGTAACCTGTCCTTTGGTTGCCAGCAGAGCACTACACCCCAGCATATAATGTACTAAATGATTGGTGGAAGGAAGTTCTTCTCTCAGAGGGGTTTAAGGTTCTAGGAACAGAAATGGTCGAGGAATACGATCTCGCTCGGCTTCATGAAGCAAACAACTTATCCAACCCAGACCTGCGGAGACGACGATCTGCACGAGGGCGTACAGAAAACTAGTTGGGGGGAGATGTTGGGCACCAAATCGGTCTATCTTTTTCCTGCATTTCCACTCCTCTTTTCATCCCTTTTGTATTCATTTGCATATATTTACTATGTAAAACTATGAGGTAATTCCCCTTTATCGTCTCTTGGGATATTTAATTAACGAAGTAGAGTCATGAGGGTTTTACGTATGCGAACCACTAAAACTTGTTATGACCGCAGATTATGGAGCACAGGTGTTGACCTCACGGCATATTGCAGCAGTTCTGCGATTCACAACAGTTGATTGACCACGTTGAAACAACATAATTGATTTGCAGTTGTTCTCAACCCGTTTTGGATCATTCATGTTCTTTCTCTCTCGGCGCTAGTGCTGTGTTGAACTGATGTATATCTTTGGGCATATAGTTTCCAGGTTTTGGGGAGAGATGTTACTCCCCTTTGTACTGTATAAAAGACGGGTCATTCCTGTACAAGGGGTTAGCCAAACCCTGCATTGTATTGTAACAACATTGTTGAGATTAATAAAATACAACCCTTTTTGATGTTTTATCTTTCGCTGTGAGTAATGCAGCCCTGACCAAAGAGTTGGGCCCGCTCTTCTGATCAGGTGCTGCATGTTTTCTTGTTATGTGTGTATTGTTCATTGCTGTGTTTATTTCTTGATTGTTGTTGCAGATTCTTTAGATCAATGTGAATACCTTTTTAAGTTATGCAGTTGAGTTTCTATTTATGTTTCAGCAATGCTTTGATTTGGTAATCATGAACCCTTGGTCGATGACAGATTGTAACCTTGCCCCTGCATATACCTTGCATGTTGCCTTGAAAAGAATACGCACCCGGATTGATACATTAATGTAGGAAAAGGGGTGAATAAATTGTTCATACCTGGACACCAACACTCATCCACAACAAATGAATGAAATAAAGGTACAAATATACACTTGTGAGAAAATAACAAAGTGATTATATTATTTATTTTTTATTTCAATTGTTTTTATTTATATGTACAAAGAATGCAATGGGATGTAGATGCTCTTTCAAATAAAGTTTTCCATTATGAATCATGGTCTTAAAAAGCTTTGGAATCAAAATATGACCAATCTAATATTAATTTATGTAGACTTTAGTAGTCAAATCGCTACATGGAGGTGGATCCTTTGTCCCACAAACCCACAAATAAGAGGATCTCATACAAAAATTTAATGTCTAGCTTGACCATGACCTTATTTTTATTGCTACTATTAGTATTATTTATGTTTGTTGTGATTACATTTAAATTAATATTTTAGCAATGTTTAAATATGTTTTTATTAATTTATAGCTCTATGTTATTTGAAAGAATGTAAAGAGATGTTGAAACTCCATTAGAGATATTTTAATAAACTCTAATCTACCTTTATGATATGTATAAAAGTATTATCAAAGAGTGGCTTTTATATTTGTGATGACATTATGAGATGTTGATGTTATGATATATGGTAAGAATAAGATGATAATTATTTGTTAATATTCATAGTAGGTTAGATTGCTAAATTATGCAAGTTACATTAATGCTAGAGTTGTTCCAACAATGTTTATCTTCATCCACAACAAATGTCAATGAAAATATGTTTAAACGTACATTTGTGATTTAATAACAAAATGATTATATTATCTTCTTCTTCTTCTTCTCTCTTTTTTTTTTTGTTATATGTACAAAGAATACAATCGAATGTGGATTCCCTTTTCAAGAAAAGTTTATACAATGAGATGTAAGTACTCTTTTCAAGAAATATTTTCATTGGCGATCAGAGCCTTAGAATGTTTTGGAATCAAAAGATGGTCAACCTATATTCATTTATGTATAGTTTAGTAGTCAAAATTGTCACATGGAAGTAGATACTTTCTTCACACATAAGAAGATTTCATACATTAATTTGATGTTTAGCTTGGCCATGACTTTAAAATTAGATTACTATTATTATTATTTATCTTTTTGTGATTAAATATAAATTGATTTATTGTCAATATTTATACATGTTTTTATTAAATTTAGCTCAATTCCAAAGAAAATAATAATAATTTAGATGAAAATAATGATTTTTTTTAAAGAAAAAACTTTTGGATGTGTTAACACCCTATTCACATTTTTTTAATAAAAAATCAATTTTATACATTATTGTTTATCTTTATTGTGATTATATTTACATTAGTATTTATGTTTAGAGATATTTTTATTAATTTCTAACTCTATGTTATTGGATAGAATGTAAAGAGTTGTTTTGATAGAATGTAAAGAGTTGTTAGAACTTCATAAGGGATATTTTCATGGACTTTAGTCTATTTTTATGATATGTTTTTGATATATGTCTAAAAGCATTATTAGATAGTGGTTTTTATGTTTGTGATGATACTTGTGAAGCTTTTATATGGAATATTATTTGGCTCTGGGTTGTGATAATTTTATTGATAAAAAAATTTTATGAAAGATTATTCTCATGTATTATTATTTATCTCCATCATGATTAGATTTAAATTTATATATATATATATATATATATATATATAATAAATTTTGGCTCTTTGTTATTTGAAAGAATATAAACATATGTTAAAACTCATAAATGATATTTTGAAAGACTCCAGTGTACTTTATGATATGCTTTTAATATGCGTAGAGGAATTATCCGATATTGGCTCTTATGTTTGTGATGATATTTTGAAGTTTTTGTAATAATATAGGTTTCTTAGTCCTGTTAACTTTATTGATATCTTTTTATGAAAGATTATTCTTATAAGTATTTTGAAATGTGTGAAGCATACGTACTATTATTATTTAATGAATACAAAAATGTATTTTTCCAAGGAAATAAATATTTAGTTATGCCAATTTTATTAATATTTTTGATGAGAGATCATTCGAGTGTATCATGATTTAAATTAATATTATGTTGATTTTAAAAATGTTTTTATTAATTTCTTGTTCTATGTTATTTGAAAGGATGTAAATAGACGTTGAAAATATATATGGGATATTTTTGCTAATATCTGGTCAATTTTCATGCTATGTTTTTGATATGAAAATAATGGTTTTTTTCTAAGGGAGAAAAACATTTAGTTGTGTTAACTTTATGGATATCTTTTATGAAATATCACTCTTGTGAGGATTTTGAAATGTGTTTGTATCGGTATTCAATTGAATATGAATTACATCAAACATCTTCAATTATATCAAGCATCTCAAGTTTTTCCATACTTAATATCTTTGTGTTTAATATGGATTTAGACTAATTATACCCTTAACACTTCTCCTCATTTCATGTATGTTACCTAGGTTAAAGCCTGGATTCTTTAGGGCACAAGCCTACACAAGAAAAATGACTCAAAATTGTTACAAAAATATACTCACTATGAGTTCAACATGTCACTAACAAGAATAGAACCTTAGTGGGGAGAATAACGCTCCATCCCATAACCACTTGGGCTAGACCTAATTGACCTTATTTTATTGATAATAATATATTGAACTTATATTTTTGTTATTATTATTTTTTATTTCTTTTAAAATAATATTTATGGACAACAAATTTCATGTCAGTCTTACAAACAAACATGACACATCTACCTTGTACTCCATCTGAGAATTAGTGTAAGGCCTTTGCCTATGAATGACAATAAACACCCTTGCATAATCAACTAAAGCAAGCATGAAAAGTTGTAGCCACAAGTTGCAAGGCTATATGATGTTTTTCTAGTCATTGGATGGCATGGTGAACCATCCTAAGTTGCCTTTATGAAATATTGGGACATGCAATCCCAAGGGACTAAGAATTCCATAATTGATAGATGGATCACACATTGGGTCCACTTTGGGCGTAGAGTGTATTGCAAGATACCTTATAAGAAGGCAAAGGAAAAACACATCCACCATATAAATAGGACACCACAAGTGTCAGAAGTCATTCATCAATTGGAAAAAAACGATGGACAAGGAGTTATGTGAATGCACAAAATTTTGGGTTGACACAATAGATTACTTGGACACCATCTCAATCATTATTCAAGAGATGAGACCTATAAGAGGTATGCCTCTAGATTCTCCATAGGTTGGATTAATAAGCTTTGTAGGCAATTGTGCCTTGAATATTTATCTTCTACAAAAGAGCCATATGTAGTTTCCCACATTCCCTTATTGTTTCAGTATAATGTTCTTCATATAAAAAAAATCCAAGGCATTTTATTTAAGTGGTGCCTAAACATCTATGTTGTGGAGTCTTTACTTGTATGACTGTGATTATTCCTTCTTATGCATTTTTTGGCTAAGCACCATTGAATAATTATCCAAGTGTAAAATAATTATTGGGATGCTTTAAGGCCACAATTGGGCATGTCCTTATTGTTTGAAGAACTTGGTTATGTTGAACATAGTTGTATATCTAACCAATTGTAGGTTAAGGCATAGTTATGGGTAGACCTTAAGTGAAGGGGCATAGTCTAGTTGCAATGAGTTTACCCCAAACCCCTTTGGCCAAGACAAGGTAGTGCTACACAATTAGAGATGATGAAAATAAAATTTTCAACAAAGACTCTTAGGTTCATGACAAGTGGTATAAAAGCTTACTTTTCACATCCTTTTTAGAGGAATGGTGGTATTCGAGTGCAGTTTCTGCAGAAAGTTGGCTTCAAAGCTTTTTTGGACACTTTCCACCATGTTCGAGAAGGGAGAAATTGGTTGGGAGAGTGATATGACCTATTCTAAATAGGTTCCTAACAATTTATTAGCAAATTCATTGCTTGGAAAGGAAGGTCACTCATGGAGACAACAATCAACAACAAAAGTGTTGGAATGACCTTTATTCTAGCAATCATATGGAACAATGCCAACAAATGCTAGAGACCAAATGAAGGTGGAGAATGATAGCATAAATTTTTTGATATAGGTTGTGGTCAGTTCAAGAGAAATCCACCCAAGTGTTTTTTCTTTAGTGTGCATTTCATATAAGTAAAGTGCATGCAACAATCAAGGAGGACACACTTCAAATTGTCTTCAATTCAAGAGCCATTGAGCCTAGAGGTTCCACTATTAACCTTCTAAAGATGGAATTGTATGGTACCCATTAGTAATCCACTTCAAGTAGAGGTAAAACATTGTTGCAATTCAATTCCTTTAATAAGTTGTACATTATTGGCTTATGTGCTCTATGGAAGGGAGCAACTCTTCTTGGGGGACATTTTGCAAAGAATAGGTGTCTTGGATGACAACAAAGGATGAAGCCTAAATCAATTTTATTATGTGGACTTGATTGTCAATAGAAGAATGGTACGAGCATTGGTGGATTATGGTTCCTTTTCACAACTTCTTAAAGAAGGAATTGGAAAGTGAATTCAGATATAGAGTTGTATTATGTAGTGCTTCCATCAATGTGGTGAATTATAAGGTTAACATAACAATTGGGGTTGCATCCATAGTTCTCATTTAATTGAATAAATATAAGGGTCATGCAAACTTCATAGTATTATAGATGGATGACTTTGAAATCATCCATAGACGAGTTCCTAAGGATAACATAGTTAGTTCTCATGAAATTTGTTGATAAGTTGGTGTTACTTGGTGGATGAAATACTTATGTTGTGTGCACAATAGCAAGGTAGACAAATGAAAAGGCATGGATAATATCTACATTGAGCATGAATATGGAATCTAGATGCATAGAGTCTTAGCTTTATGTTGCAGCATTGATTGGAGAAGTGGATGAGGCTGGAGTGGGTATGCATGTTTTTCCAACACTTGCCAATTTGTTCAATGAGTTTTCAAATCAAATGCTTGAATTCTTTCCTAAAGTTATCCTAGCCAAGTGCATTACTAACAATCATATTGAGCTTAAACCAAGGTTGCAACCTCTAGCTAGGGCTCTCTATTAAATTGCTAGACCTAAGTTAGAAGAATTGAAGTAGTAGCTCATTTAGATCATTGATTCCAGCTTCATTAATCCTTATAGGCCCTTGAATTACACACTAGTATTCTTCCAAAATAAGAAGCACATACCAAAACTGAGTATGTACTTTGATTATCATGCATTAAACAATTAAACTATCAAGAACCAATATCCCTTACCTTTGGTAGTAGATTGTTTTGACAATTTGGCTAAGGAAAGGGGTTTTTCAAAGTTATACTTGAGGCAAGGATACTAACACATAATAATTATGGAAGAAGAGAAGGAAACTTGCGACAATGTATGAAAAAATTTAATTTCATATCATACCTTTGAGGTTGTGTACCCTACTGCTTTTTGCACCTTGATTAATGAGAACATGGGATATCATAGGAGGCATTTTGTAGAAGTCTTTAAGGCACTAAGGCATAATCAAATATACTTGAAGAGGTCCAAGTTTGTCTTTAGGAAGACCAAAATCACATTGTTGGGCCATTGGAGTGGAAAAGGATGCATCTATGTGGGTATTGAAAATACAACGGTGATTGAGGATTAGAGGAATTGAGAACAATTCATGAGGGAATGAATTTCTTTGGTTTTGGCTCACTTCTACTACGTGTTTATTAAAGGTTACTATAATATTTTGCAACCACTTAATGACTTGTTGAAGAAGAAAAAATTATGAAATTGGTCAGAAAAGTGCCCAAGAAATCTTATATGAATTGGAGCATAGAATTGTGATGACACTTGTGCTAAAGCTTCCCAACTTTAATCAGTTGTTTGGAGTGCAAACATATATTTCAAACTTTTCCATTTAAGGAGTTTTTCGTAGGAAGGCCCTCCAATGGAATATGAAATCTAAAAGATGAAAAATCATAACTAGAGGCACCCTATTCATGAGAAAGATATGATCATTGTTTACATTGCTAAGCATGGATGCACTGCTTGTTAGGTAAGTCATTTTTATATGAAGATGGAAAATGTGGAAATAAGTTACTTTGCCACTTAACCAAGGTTGTCAACTAAGAAAACATGGTGACAAGACCTCTTGGAAAAGTTTGAAATGACCATTAATTATCAACCAAATAAGTTGAACACAATAGTATATGAATTGAGCTAAAAGGCATAGCTTGTAGCCTTAGAGGAGGATATCTTGTTGGTAACTATGGGAAGTAAGGTGTAGGTTTTCTTAGACTTGCAAGATAATATCAAAGAGTGTTTATAGAAGGATCCTGAAACTTTAAACATCATCGAGTAGGTGAAGGAAGGTAAGACTAAGAACATACTTTGGTGATTGCATGTATCCATACAATTCATCTATCCTTCAAAAGGAATTTTTAAGGGGGTGTATGATCCATTTTGGTAAATCCACCAAGGACCACGAAGAATAATGGCATTGGTGGAATCATGTTACTACTAAGAGTGTGCAAAAATATATAGTAGCATATGTCCAAGCCTATCTTGTGCTCTAACAGGACAATAAAAACACCAGAATGAAAGATAATTCAATCCAGTCTTTGCCAATACTAGAGAGATGTTGGGCAAGTGTATCTATGGAATCCACCATGTGGCTTCCTATTTCATAAGGATGTAATGGAATATTTATTGTTGTTAACCGATTTTCCAAGTATTCCATCTTCATTACAATGAAGATGTTATGACACAAATGCCTTGAAAATGATAAGAATCCAATCGCTATAATCCACTTCAAGCAGGAAACCTCCTATTACAATCAATCCAGTTACAAGATAACCTATCACAATCTTAATACTAGGTTTATTTGGCATATATATATGATACAAAAGGTACAATTGTAATAAAAGGGTACAATGAAATGTTTCAGCTAACCTACTAATATAACACTAGAAATGTAATGATTCAATATCTAGGGATTAATAAGGGGTTTAATGCTTAACATGGGGATTTGTCTAAGAGATTAACATGAGCCTCCCATTCAAACGAGTGTTGTACTCAACATTTTACTAATCGTAGGTTTATCTACATGAATAACTCATCTTCCCATGTCACCTCTTCCATTATTAGGTTTTTCAACGAGGTATTCAATAATGGCTCGATTTCACAACTACTTAATCCTTGTTTCAAGGATTGTTTTTGGTTTTAGTATGCTTGTTCCTTATTCCTTAATCTATGGTAAAATAATTTGGATTGTAATCTTATCACCAATTACCTTCTTTAAGCAAGAAACATGGAAGACTAGATTTACATGTGAAGATGGGGGCAACTCCAATTTGCAAGCTATACTTCCAATCCTATGCAACACCTTATAGGGGCCATAATACTTGAGTGCTAATTTATTTTTATTCTTTTTTTACTTGAGGGACATATTTTTATATGGTTATACCTTCAAAAATACACAATCCCCCATTCCCTTACACTATGATGTTGATCAACTTTATTTTCATCCTATTTTGTGTTATAACCAAGTTGTCCTTCAATATTTTGAGAACCTCTTATTGGTGTACTATGTGGTCCTCCATTACTTGAACCTTTTCAATCCATTTCAAGGGTGATGTGATGGATAGAGGATAATATCCATAAAATGCTATAAATGGGGACATTTTTTTATGAAGTTTGGAAGGACATGTTGTACCACAATTATGCCAAGAGAAACCACATGAACAATTGTATCTATTATCAAATTTAAATTAATGAAGATATCATTCTAAACATTCATTCACAATCTCAGTTTTCCCATCATATTAAGGGTGGTAAGATGAGTAGTGATCCAATTGAACACCCAAGCAAGAAAATAATTTAGCCCAAAAATTTCTACTAAAATTAGATCTCAGCCACTGACAATAATCTTATGTAACTTTTGAGTTAATACATGAATGTTGCAGCTACTGCAATTTCTTTAAAGGATGATAAATAGAGAATAAATGGGCTTACTTTATTAGTTGATCCACTACTACCATGCTGACATTCTTTCCTTTAGGTTTGAGTAAACTTGTAATAAAATGTATTGAAACTCATTCCTAGCATTAACTTGGTATTTTTTATGGTTGTAGGAGACTCGAGGACTTGATTTTCTCTCTCTTATTATATTGGTAGGCCATAGATTTAGCCACAAACTTTTGAACATCAAATTTAAGGCCTCCCCCCAAAAAATCCTTCTTGATCATATGTTAAGTTTTCATAAACCTTGAATGCGTAGAAATTTTGAATAATATAACACTTATTCACAGAGATTATCTTGATTATGCACTATTTGCGGAATGCATGCATAATACATAACCTCCTCTACGTCGATCACCAATTTTCGGAATTAAAGAAACAATCACATGCGCACATTGAAACATCAATCGCACATATCAACACAATATATCACAGGGAAAGCATACAGCTGAAAACCCCCAACTATCTATATATTATATTGATTGAGAACATGTAACAATACATAGTACA
>APFE030155241.1:250415-290090 GCA_000404065.3 Pinus taeda
AGTTATACTAAATACAACTAGTTCAACTAAGTCAAACTAAACACAACTCCATCAACTCCTCAATCAACTCCACCAAACTCAATCACTTGAGTTCTAACTGAAGTCCATCATGCAATAGCTCAACTAACCCATAGGAAAAGTGTATTTCTTTCTGGCAGTTGCATGTGCCACATCCGTAGCTCGAACTGAAGTGCTGCAAGAGGATAAGATAATGTTTATAGTCCAAATATTATTAAGAGCTAATAATATTCGACTGTTCTATTTTTTGACTGGCAGCCTAAAAATAGACTCCGCCCATATGTCTAAAAATAGAGGTCCATCTATTTTTACCAACATGACCAATCATCCATAAATAGCATCCTGCAACTCATAGACCATGATCCATATGTCTAAAAATAGGCATAGTCTAAAAATAGACTTTGCGCCAAAAATACCCTGCGGAACCACTTAGTGAAGGCGACTTCTTTTCACTAAGCTCCATCATCTTGTTGCATTTTCAACATAATGTCTTTTTTGCTGGCTTGACCCATGGGAGATTTGAACCTTGAATTTCATCATTTACATTATACTTCACAACACTATGATCACCAATTGAGCTACCCACATGGGCTAAGATCCTGGAATGTTATGTTGTAGGAGAAGTGTGCAATTCCAAAAGGACATTTTGCTTGAGTTGGGAATTATTACATAAATATAGATGATCTTGATACCATAATATATCATTATTCCACACAAATTTATCTGATGAAGTAAGGTAATATTGTAGTTGTTGAAATATATTGCATACCTTCTAATATTACTTCCATTATGGCCTTACTTCTTGTGCCAAATCAAGTGGTGGAATAGAAATAACACATAGTAAACCCTTTATTTCTTCTTCTTTCCTTGAAAGTGCATTTTCCACCATATTATGTTCTCCTTTTTGTAGATAATTTCAAAGTCACAAACTAACATATTTATCACACATTTTTGTTTCTCTTTTGAATATAATTATTTCTCCAAGAATTAATTGAAACTATCATGATTCGTTTTTACATTAAAGTGTCTTCCTATTAGGTAACGACAACCTTTTTTAGCTACATGTAGTATGACCGACATTTCTTTTCCATAAATGGGTCTTAGTAAGTTAATTACTATAATTTTTTTGCTTTCAAAGGCAAGGGGCCTTCCTTCGTGCACTAAAACTACACCAAAACCATGGCCTGAGGCATCACACTCTACAATAAAGGTCTTTGTGAAGTTGGGTGTGTCTAGGACATGAATTGTATGCATAGCCTCCTTAATTTTTTCAAATGATTTAGTTGCCTCTTGAGTCTAAGAAAATACTTCCTTCTTGAATAATTATGTTAGAGGTGTTGTTATTTGACAATATTTCTTTTAAAGTTTGATGTAATATCATGTTAATCCTAAGAATCATCTAAGCCTATTCAAGGTTTTTGGAATTGGCCATTCCATCATAGCTTTAATTTTGTTAGGGTCGACTTTGATGCCTTTATGAGATATAATATGACCCAAATACTCCACTTCTTGAACCTCAAAGGCACACTTGGAAGGCTTTGCATATAGTTGTTCCTTTTCTAATAGTTTTAAGACCTTGCCAATGTGTTGTACATGCTCCTCCAAATATTTTCTATGGATCAATATGTCATCAAAAAATTCTAACACATTTTTTTCAGGAAGGGTTTGAAAATATAATTCATCAAGCTTTGAAATGCTGAAGGTGCATTAATAAGTCTAAATGGCATAACCAAAAACTCATAATGGCCTTCATGTGTTCTAAAGATTGTTTTGGGAATGCCTTATTGACTCATTCTAATTTGATGCTATCTTGAACGAAGATCCAACTTAGTAATGAAAATTTCTCCATGCAATTCATCAACGATAGGAATAAGAAACTTATCCTTAATGATAAATTTTTTGATTTGTCTATAATCTATACACATATGCCACAAACCATCCTTTTTTGTAACCATCACCACTAGTGAAGAGAATCAGTTTGGCTAGGTTGAATGATGTTGACATCTAACATTTCTTAAATCATATATTGAATCTCACTCTTCTATGCATATGGATAACTATAAGGCCTAATGTTATGTGGTACACTTGTTAGGTACAAATAATAGCATGGTCATGATCTCAAGTAATTGGAAGACCCTTGACATATCTCCAAATAATTTGGAATCCAATAGTAGCAAAAGATATAGATGTTTGGACATCTAATGAGAAAAATTGTGAAAGTACACTATGACATCCATTTTTGAGTAATTTTGTCATGTTGTTATAATTCATCACTTTAGAGGGTTTACCTTGGATACCTCTATGCTCAATTTCCTTTCCTTTTGATAAAAATTTCATGAAAATATCTTGAAATTAAGGGCCACTACTCCATTGAATCCCTAACACAACATCAATACTAGTGGTTTGGATTGCAATCATGGTAGTATTCAATAAATACTCCCCCATATTGAGCTTAATACTATGGCACTTCCTTGAACAATTTATGTTACCTCTGTATACTATAATTACTTGAAAATTCGGAGTTGGAAATACAAAGCAATTGAGAAATTTTGCTAATTTGTAATTGATGAATTTATGGGTACTACGTCAATCAATCAACATTATTACATTTTTATTTGAATATATATTTTTATCTTGAGGGTCTATGGGTTAATTATGCTAGCCAATGCATGAAAAGATATCATTGGAGTAGTCTCTTCTAGCTCTAGATCTTGTTATGGTTTCATTTTTTTTTTATCTTCTTCCTCTTCAGAATTTATGTAAAATAATTTAATGTCATCACATTTATGCACCATACTATACTTGTTGTCACAATTGAAACATAATCCATTTTCTCTTATTTCATCCATTTATTGAGGTGTCAACCTCGTTAGTTGAGTGAGGTTAGAAGAGGCAACATGGTGCTCTCTATAGTTGTTAATAACCACTCTTCTAGTACCCCATATTTTTAATTTTAGTTTTCCTTGCCAAACTGAAAGCATGCTCTAGGGATTCAAGTTCCAAGAGACACACCTCATGTTAGATGCTCTCCTTTAAAGTTCCCATAAAGAAATCCACCCTAAGACTTATTTTTTGGAATTGTTGAATGTGCTCTGTAATTGGTCCCTTTTGCTAAATATTTATCAAATGGGTAAAGAATGTATTTCTCTTAATATCCCCATAATGTCCTATCTATTCTTCCAAGTGGACCAAGATATAATAAAATCATTTTTCTTTCACAAATTCATCGATAACAATCAAATTGATCATTTTATAAATGCAATGATGAAATAATTACCTCTTGTAAGGTTAATACTTGGTATAGATCAAAGCATTGCTCCAACTAGAATATCCATGTTATAGGAATTTTTCCATCAAACATCCCCATATCAATATTGGAGATTAAGTAATTCCTTGGTGTCGTGTTAAACCCCATATGATGTGGATTTGTAAGTGATGAATAAAAATGATTCTGGGACTCAATCTTTATTTTTCCTAACTTTTCATGTTTTTCATGCATCTTGATATCGTTTTTGGGGAGTCTCTCATCTAGGGTTTGTAAGATGGATTTTTGAAATTTTGGAATCTTCTTTTACATATTATTTTCCATCTATTTCCTATTTTCATCCATCTTCTTTTCCATATATTTATTATTTCCATCCATTTTCTTTTTCATCTGTCACGCATTTTGATGAAAAAAATCTTCCCTTTCTTTTTAAGTCATGGTTGATATTTTTGGATGTTTAGTTGGTGAAGTAAATTTTGAAACACCATTTGGAGCCATGTGATAAAATAATGATACTCCTCTCCTTTCCTCTTTATCACAAATTTTGAACCGCCAAAAATAAATCTTTCAATCAAAAGATATACTTATTTTGGAGACTATCTGTATTGGTGACCTATGTGTTTGAGCTCATTGGAAAAAAGTTACAGGGTTTTAATGACAAAATATTTTCAAGTCATATAGTTCTCTAATATATGTGAGGGGTTCAACATTAATACTCAACCCAATATCTCAGGTCACTAACTAAGGAGGCTCAATTGTGCCCTTAACTGTACTACTTGACTACCTAGGTACTACAAAGTTGTCTCCCTAAGTGTTGTTCTTGGTGTACTATAGCAACAAGATGCCCGATTAGTTTATTTTAAGTTAGTTTTATGTGTACCTAGGGAAATTTCTATATACATGGAAGTGAAATTTTGTATATAGGTACTATAGGTATTATTTGTTGTGGAACTACTCAAAGGAGTACCAACAAGGGTTACAAGGGTTCCAACTAGGTGAATCCATGTGTAGTTCCCACATGTACTATTCCCTAACCACAATTTTACCCGTTGAACAAAATATCACTATGTTATTTAAATGTGTTGGAACATATCACTTAAAATAAATTTAAAACGAGCATTTTCACCCTAGAAAAAGCTCTTAAAATCACTAGAAAACAACTAGTTAAAACCCCTAACTTCCACAAGATATATATCATAAAATACATTGATTTAAAATTTGTTTTTTTTCACATTTAATCCACTATGAAATCTCAAGATTATGAAAGCTTCCAAGTTTAAAACTTCAGTGAAAAAACATGCTATAGCGAAAAATCCAAGGCGACTCTTTTAAAACCAATTTTAGGATTAGTCAGAAACATTATCTTCTGTAGACAATATATACAATAGTATAGAGAAGCAAAACCTAAAAATTTGCATATATGTAGATGATATTTTTTTCAATATCTATAAAATTTCATTGTTTGAAACTACCCAAAAAAAGTTATAACAAGAATTTTAGGATGAATTATTGAAAACTGATTTTAGGATTAATCATAAACCTTATCTTTCGTAGACTATATCTCCGAAAGTATAATGAGCCAAAATTTAAAGTTTTTACCACCTAAACCTTGATATTTTTTAAATAGTTATCCTAAAAATTCCACTCTTTAAAACTTCCTAGAAAATAGTGAGAATGAATATGCCAAGATGTCTTTATTGAAGAAGCAAAACTTAGGATAATAGTTATGATACCAAATGTTATGATCCAAGCACCTTGAAAATGATTAAAAGCTAGTGAATGCAATCTAATTTAAGGGGGAAACCTGCTTTTACAATTAATACAATGTATAATACAAGATATGATGATATTAACACTAGGTCTCCTTGGTATATATAGGAGACAAAGGGTACAATGCAAGGTTCTATCCAACCTACTAATATATCAACACGAGAAATGTAATGACTCAATAACTAGGGATTAAGAAGGGGTTTTATGCTTAAAATGGGGTATTGTCTTAAGGATTAATATAAGAGGCCTTGCATAATAGAAGATGTTGTAAAGATACTCTTTAAGCATGTTGTGAGGCCTAGTGGAGTACCTTTTAAGCATTGCGTCAAATAGAGATACTGGGTTCATGTGGCAGTTTTGGACAAAAAATTCAAACTTGTTAAAACCAAGTTGTAGATGAGTTCAAGTTATCATACACTAACCAATGGGTAGATGTAATGTATCGATAGTTTTCTAGAGGCCTACCTAAGGAATTTTGTTCATGTAGACCAATTGAACTAGCTACAATTGTTGGATGTAGCCTGGTCCAGTTACAACATGCATAAGAGTTCTAGAATGAGGCAGAGTTCCAGAATGAGGCAGAATCCATTTGAGTTTGCAAGCAAGTGATAATCAATGGCACCACACACAATTTTTTATAAGGATATTATGAGTACAACCCATCAACCTTAGGGTTCATCAAAGTATGGTAAGATATATTGGAGATGACTCATGTTTAATTGAAAATTGTGGCTAAAAGAATGAAGTATTGGGTAGATCGCAATAGAAGGGAGTAATAATTTCAAGTTGGTGGCTAGTTCTTACTTAAGTTGGCCATAAAGAAAGTCAATCCACCAAGTGGCATGAATGGTTCTTTTTTATAGTGGTTTTAAGTACCTTTAAAAATACTTGACAATATTAGGAATGTAGCTTATAGGTTGGACCTCCAAAATACACGAAACCTCATTGTCTAGCTTTTCATATCAATGATTTGAATCCTTGTAGGATTGATGGAGGTAATCCTAGTAGATATAACCCATTTAGAGCCTCTGTATTGGTTGTAAAATAGACCAATATTGGAAGTGGACAAGATACTATCATATGGAATTTTCTCACTTTGACATAGCTAGAGGCATGGGTACTTTGACAGTTGGAAATAAAAACATAATGAGGAGAATATTAAGGAAAAGAAAGAGGTGTTTTGGTAGTATGAAGACATGAACTAAGAGTTCAAGAAGTAGAATCTCATAGCACTTAGAGAAGTGTTGGTTACATGTTGCTAATATGACAACATGCTTAGTGGGGGAGGATGTAAGGCCTTTGCCTATGGATGGTGATAGGTGCCCTTGTCTAATCAATCATGGTAAGAATGTAAGGTTGCAAGGTTAGATGATGCTTGCATGATTGTTGGACAAAGTGGTGAATGGTCCCATGTTGCATTTATGTGATATTGTGATACCTTGGATGCATGATCCAAACATGTGTACGCAAGGGGATGAGTGTTCCATAGTTGGTGGATATATTGGAGATTGGGTCCACTTTGGATATGGAATGGATTGCAAGGCACCTTAGAAGAAGACAAAGACAAAACAAACTACTATATAAAGAGGACATCTCAAGTGTGAGAATTTGTTCAAAAGGTGGATAAAGAGTGTAAGGAGTTCTACAATTGTGTAATTTTTAGGTTTGGCTCAATAGACTACTTGGACACTAGTTGAGTGAATATTGAAGAGAAAATACCTATAAGAGACATGCTACATATGTTTCAAGGGATAGATTGACAAGTGTTGTATGTAGTTGTGCCTTTGATCTTTGTATTATGTAAAAAGGCCATAGTTATTTGGCTATACTCCCTTGTTATATCATTGTAATGTTCTTCATATAAATTTTCAGGCATCCACCTTGGGTGCTACCCATATACCTACATTATGGACTCTTTACTTGCATGAGTGTCATTATTCCTTGAGATGCATTATTTGGCTAAATATTATTGAATAATTGGCTAAGTGTAAAAGTGTTGCTAAGATGATTTAAGGCCATGGTTGGACATGTGACTATTGTTAGAATAACTTGGTTTTGTTAATCTTGGTTGCATATCTAACAAATTGTAGCTTAAGGCATTATTAAAGGAATACCTCAAGTGAAGAGGCATAATTTGGTGGCAGTAGGTGTAAGTTGGTCAAGCCCCTATGGGTGAGGCAAGGTACATAGAAAATCCTATAGATTCACAAGCTAATGCAATTTGCTAAAGCAAGAGACAATAATCTACTTCTACTCTTTACAACGGAAGCCCATACACATCGAGCAAACAATAATTAATAGAGGAAGAGAATCAAAGGCACATAACACAATAAATATTCGAGCAAAGCCACAGCTCAAAACCCCACTATTTGTTTCGTATTAATAAGGAAAATCAAGATGAAATTACAATGCTTGTTCTCTCTAGAACAATCCCAACACTCAGCAAATTCAATCTCCAACTCATAAGAAAGCTCAAGGCCAAAACTTAGCCAATTCACAAGCTCTCCAAGTCTCTATTCCAATGTGTAATTCCTATGAAGGATAAAACCTCTAAAAATAGTGCAATCCCTTAAAGATCAGTTCCTGAATGCATGCATTATCAGTGCAACTTAGAAAAATCTAAAACAAATAGTACACTATACCTGCACTCTGGTCTCAACTAGGTCTTTCTTAGAATCGCATGAGTTTATGATGAGTAAATATTTAGTTAACTAGAGTAGCAATGGAGGAGTTTATTAGTGTCACCACTAACTGTTAACTCACTATTAGTTCTCTCAATCAGTTTGAGGACTAATTTAACTGAACTGACTCATGAAAATGAGTCTTCTATTTTACAACTCACAATTAACTCACACTAGACTCCTACAAAGTAGGGAGAACATATACATGACTTCCAACTCGAATTTCCTAAGTTAAGTAAGTTTAATAAACTTAATTTAACTATTTTAAGTTGCTATGAGAATAGAATTCGAATTAAATTCACAATTTAATTCAAGGACAAATTAAACTGGAATTGCTTGTTGCCATTTCTCAACAAGGTAACACCTCATGAAATATATGATGAAAAGAAAAATTTTGGGCAAGACACTTTGGTTTGTGACAATATGTCTCTTGATGTAATATCCATTTCCTCTCGATCAAGGGAAGAGACACAAAAAATGGCACATGTAACTCAATTGTGCATAAACAAAATAATCTTAGAGATCAAAATCTAATAAGAGTCAATGGTTGCTTGTTAGGTTGGTGAAAGTGGAGTGTTTCTAATGCCCCCTGCAAGGTTCAAGTCTCTCCAATGGCACTTATTTTTGTATATGTGCTTATTGTGCACCCACTATTACAAATACAACGAGTCTACATAGTGCATCAACCAAATGAATTTGATTTGAATATTGTGAGTTGTCTACCCACATTGACTCCAACAAATTAAAGAATATAAACTTTTTTTATTAGAATAAAAAAAATTACTAATAAAAAAAACTATATATAATTAAATTGAAAAAAAAAAACTCATATTACTATAAAAACAAATCCTATAAACTACAAGATTAATTTATTTAATTTATTTGTTATACATGTACTCATAAAATTAATAAGAAAAACTCCATTAATTTGGACACAAAACAAATCTCTTAGAGTCAGTGGGAATTTAGTTGGATCATCTCCCTCATTTCCGATATTCCTTGGATTCTCCTAGTCACCTTCTACCTACTAGACAAGAGTTGAACAGGAGGCCATCTACAGGCAGTTCATCCAAGTCACCTGGGTCAATCCTCCGGGAGGGTTGTGCCCAAAGATGGTCTTCTACGCTAAGAAATTCTTGGAGTTGAGAGACGGGCTCATTATTCGACCCCAATATACGTTTTACTACTGGATGCATGCTCTTCACATTCCTCTAGGCCAGTTCAGAGTAGGTTCTCATAGACTTCAGGTAGAGATGGACCAACAAATTGATAGGCCAAAAAGAATATATCAAGTATGTCATTTACAGGAATTAGAGACTGAGGTGCACTTCATTTTTGGATGCCCTATCTATTACGAGATCAGAGGAAGGTTCCATTGCTTGTTTAGAGACTCTTAAACCCTTACATACTTTTTCAGGTATCTCGATCAGAGATGTTTGGCCCTATATATGCAGGAGGCTATTAGGTTCCGAGCGCATATTCTTCAATGTCCCATCAGATCAGACCCCACACAAGGGATCACGACATTTTTCAGGTTACTACCTTAAAAAAGGGGCACAAAGAGAACGATTGATACTGTTTCATATCCAGACTCTAGACCAGTGAGGATCCATGGGACCTCCCCTAGCCACCCGACACCCCAGCAGCTAAACTTTCTTAGATTCGTCCCTAGGAGATGGACTAGGTCCTCTAGACCTCAACAGTGCACAAAATTCTCCAGACAAAGAGTTACTGGATAGTCTGTACCTCCCACTGACCCTTCATCAGGCCAGCAAACTTTGTGGAATCTTTTCAGTGCTTTTCAATCAGTCTCGGATGTTAGAAGAGATGGGTCTGATCCTCTTCATCAGGGCATTCCATACATTGTATCTTTTATGTTCCTACATTGTACCTTTTATATTCATGCATTGTATTTTTTTGTAGGAGACTATTTGGTTCTCCCGCATTTTATGGACATCATTGTACTCAACAGTCCCTTTGAACTACTTTGCGGTCATTAGTTGGACATAAATATAATTATCTTATCTTATCTATCTTATGCTCATGATATGAACAAGTGCATGAATTTCATTTTCAATTAAAGTGGACTTCATATTCAATTTGCTCATGATATGGACAGGTGCATGAATTTCATTTTCAATTAAAGTGGACTTGATATTCAATTCAATGAGAATAATTAAAATGAATTTGATATTCACCTAAAAAGGAATAATTAAAGAAAATGTTAGATAATAAATAATGGTTTTATTTAATAAGTTAAATATATTTAAATTAGTCTTTTAAGTAATGAGAAGAATTTCAATTTCTTAAGACGTAATTTTTTTTTTTAAGTGAAAAGAGATTTGATTCCTTTCCACTTAATAGATCCAAAGTTAAGATAGATAGGCTAATTTGATTATTAATTATAAATATAATTATTAATTTTATATTTTTATATTTTGTTTAATTTGATCAAGTCAAAATGGTTTAACTTAAACATTCACATTACAACATTTCTACCATATTAAAATAGAGAACACTTTCTAAACACAATTGTGATTAAAAATATAAAAATTAAAATTAAATTAAATTATATTAAAAATATATATAATTGGATTAAAAAGAAATTTAATAATAACTATAATTTAATTTCTATCATAACAACCAGGTTATAAATTATAACCATTGATTTGTTAATTTGACTAATTTGACTATTATTAATTTACTTTTGATCATCACACTAATGTTAAATTTAAAAATTAAAAATTATTTTAAAAAAATAAAAAAATCCATAGGCCTAGATTGCAGAATTATCATGTTATTAAATTTATATTTTTAGCTATCATGTCCCTCAATGATATTGAAGTTTGAATATGAACACGTTTGGATTCAAGATTGTTTGTTGAAGCAATACATTGGTTCTCATCAAATATTGAAATATTCCAATACATTGGTTCTCATGAAATATTGATTGTTTGTTGAAGCAATACATTGGTTCTCATGAAATATTGAAATATAACCAATATGTTTAATCAGTTTCAATGTGACAAAGCTTCTTCAAAGCATTTATGGGCCTGAACTTTAATGATACAGAATGAAATGGTTTGATGTTATTCACTGGATGTTCATATATTACTACTCTACAGATACCAGTGCTATTTTCAAGAACCAAAATAATGTTTTAACTATCACCGAATATTGTCATTGGCCTTCATTAGATTAATTGCTTTCAATGTGAGATCTATATAATTTTTTTGAGTATTTGCATTGTTCTAAAATTATATTGTTTGGAGTGATTACTTTTATAGACACAAACATAGAGCTTTTGATACACATTTTGTTTGATCTCTTGAACTTAGTTTAACTATTTATAATGCTAAGCAGTTTAACTAATTTTGGGCTTGACACCTTTATAATATATTATTTAGAATGGCCTTTATTTTTTTTCCAAAGAAAAAATCAGTAACTTTTTATTAAAGAAATAATGAAAAGTTACACAAGCTCGTGCAAAGAAGCATACAGTAATCAGCCACAAGGGAACAAGTGCAAACGCACCCAAAAGCAGAGTTAGAAAAACTAACGAGAGCAAAGAAAAAGAGAAAAGAAGAGAAAGAAAAAGGTCCCAACAAGAGCAAGAAAAACTCAAGCATCAAGATTTTCGCCCTTTTTTCTTTTCGACCTTACGCCACTCACCCAAAGTGGGCTCGATCGAAACGATGACTAACTGAGTTGTTTCTTGCAGCTTCCCTGATTCTTTGTCTGAGTCTGATGTGTCTGATTGGTGTTGTTGTTTGTTACCCCCCAAGCTTTGATCCACGATTGTCGTCTCTGCTTTGTCTTGCTGAGTCTCTACTTGATATGTATGTGGTTGTGGGTCCTTGTTACCTACTGTATTTTCCTTCTGATTTTCTAGATCAGCTTCCTCTATGGTGGTGTCATCCTCTTCTGCCTCTGTCTCTTCCTCTTCGGTTACCGAAGGGGGTTTTTTTCGTGCTGTTCGCCTCTTTAAGACTTCATCCAAATTCTGCCATCCTCTAGTCTTCCTTTGTTGTGCCTTGCTCTTGCTGGGACATGCTTTGAGCAAATGACCTGTTTGTTGACATCCCCTGCACCTGAAAGCTATGTTCTCATAGTCCAAAGGTTGTTTCCACTGAATATTGTTAAAGGTCAGGAAAATGCATTCAGGTAGTCCTTGTCTGAGATCTACCTCGACGCATATCCTAGCAAAGGTAAAAATTCCTTTTAAGTGTCTGTCTGTATCAATCTTTAGCATTCTTCCAAGGGAATTTCCTATAGTTGATAAGGTCTTGAAGTGCCAAAAATGTAATGGTAAATTATGCAACCTTACCCATACTGGCATCCTTGAAACCACCATCGTGTTGGCGTCAAATTCTGGAAACCATGGTGTGACAAATAAACCCGCACTGCCCCAGAACCATGGTCCTTCCTGGAGAATTTTATCCCTTTCTTCATTTTCATGAAATGTTACTATGAAGAAACCCTTTGAACAGAGGTGGATCTGGTAGTCTTTTGTCCAGACTGTGTGAATCCATTGGTATAGAGCCTCGGTTTTAGGCCAGAAACCGTTAAACCTGCAAATAACAGCTTTATTTTCCAGATCTGTAAAAATGCACTTTACCTCTGGAAAATCCAGCGAGATGGAGGGGTTTTCTGGTGTTTGTTCCACGATATACTGCCCTGGCGGGGGATTGGACGCTGCAGGTTCTTTTCCTTTTGAGGGAGCTTTCCCTTTGGCAGCATCACGATATGAGCCAGTAGGTTTTGATGTAGAGCCCTGACATCCTTTATGGCCTACACCCGAGCTTCCTCCACGCAGCCTTGTGCTTAAGGTGATGGTTGAATCTCGACCGATGCCATAGTGTTGTAGAGTAAAATTCTCCTGCAGGATTTTACCTGCATGTACCAGACTTAGCAGATTTGAAGGGATGCCTGTATCTGCTTGTATTTCTTCCTTTATATTTTTTATCATTATTCCTGTCCAGATTTGCTTGCATATGGATTTTCCGGACAGCGTTCTTATGAAAATTTGGGTTCGATCCTGTTCTGAGTCCTTGTGAGATAGCGTAGATTTTTTCCCTTCTGATTCCAATACTCTTTGAAAACCGAACAACCGAAACCTGTCCAAAAATGCTTGAGTAGGGAAACAGTGGGTCGATTCGTTGTGATTCTTACCCGCATCAGAACCAGCCCAAGGCCCTAGGGGTGCGTCGAAAGCATGGAGTCCTGAGGCCAGCCGACATTCAGACCCATAGCAGAGCAGAGTAGGAGAATCCGCGACGGCGCTGAGAGTTCCTTTGCTGAGCGGAGCGTTCTCGGATCCTCGCAACTGGGACCTGACCAAAATCGATAGTGAAGGGGGACAGTGGATCAATTCGTTGAGAATCTTTTCTGCGTCAGAACCAGTCCAGGGCCCTAAGGGAGCGTCGAAAGCATGGAGGCCTGTGGCCTGCCGACATGCAGAACCGTAGCAGAGCAGAACAGAGTCCGCGGCGGCGCTGAGAGACCCACATGAAACCCTAGATCCATGATTTGCCTCCATCGCTCTCCCAAATTAAATCAATTTACAATGGCCTTTATATTAATTAGAATTTTTTTATTAGTTCCAAGATTATTGGCCACTATGTTTGAATCTTTGGCTAACCATATCAACCTTGTACATAATTTTAAGTTGTGTAGTGAGTTTTGTTTCCTTCAATTGTTCACATAGGTTTTGTATTCACATTCGTTAATTGATCACAGATCTTGTGTTAAGTTTTTTGATATTATATTAATTGAATGGATTTTTCAAGCTTTTATTATAATAAGTTTTGAAAGTTTGTAATTATAAATATTTGTAACATAGGTTTGAAAATACATAGTTATTTGTTTAACAGAATTGTGTGGTGGTATGTCATTGTTTTCTTTGTATAAATGAATTATATTACATGTATTTAGTTTTAAAGAAGAGAATTTTAGGAGGGTGGAAAGCATTATATATACTTCAAAGTAGATGTAGAGACACGGAGTTATGGGATTGGAAAATGATTAAAGTGTTTTTTGGACTCCTAGACTGTCCAGTGATATTATATGGGTGTGAATTGTAGGCTAGCAGCATCCCTGTTTCAAAATGGAAACAAATTGAGAAAATCTAAAAATGTTTGATCATGAGCAAGTTCAAAATATAAAATATGGTTACTTATGAGATAATGTTGAGTGAAACAGGAGCAACTCCCATCGAAGCAATTGCTATGGTGCATCTTATAAGGTATCGAAAAATAATTCAGCAAATGGAAGTAGGTAGATGGCCGAAAGTTATATTCAATGAAGACATGAATGAAAGGAAGAAATCATGGATGAGACAAAACAACAAATAGATGAAAAAATGGAATATTTACCTCAATGCATGTCCTACAAATAACAAGGAGTTAAAGAATTTTGTTATGGAGAAGTTTCGTAAGCGCATATGGCGAAAAGAGTTGGATAGAATGAAGAAGTACTATGTTCAGGTATTCAACCCCACTTGTGATCTCCAACAAAAAGAGTACATTGGAGTGAGCATTCCGTGGAGAGAAAAGATTATGGTTGCTCAATTAAGAAGTAATTTACATCAACTTCAGTGTGAAATGGGACGATGGAAGAGACCTAAAGAAGCTTGGGAAGAACGGGTGTGTACTTTTGCACTTATAGGGCAATGGAATTGGAAAAACATTTCATTTTTGGAATGTGATGCTTTCAAAGACATCAGAGACAGTTATGGCAGCATGTTAGCCTCAATTCCTTGGCATTGTCTTTTCAATGAGGGGATTATTAAAAGGTTGGGTCAACTCATCGCCAATTTGAGTAAGAAAAGGATTGAAATGCAAAAAGCATAAAAAAGGGAGGTTGGTAGTCCCATAGACTATTTTTAGTCTCATGGACATTAAAAAACCATCCATTCATTCATTTTTTTTAAATATTTTGAAATTTATAAATGAAATTGTAAAAAACTATAAAAACAATTAAAATTATATATATATATATATATTATATATATATAATATATTATATATATATATATATAATTATATATATAATATATATATAATATATATTAGATAGATATGTGATAATGGAAAAATCATTATTATTTCAACAAAATCTTTGATTACGTACATAGTGTAATATCCCTTAATAATAAAATATAATATAATATTAAAATACAGAAATAAATAATAAACAATAAATAAAAATTAGTAATAGTAAATAAATAATAAATAATAATAAAATAATAAATAACAATACTAAAACTCTAAATAAATATAAATAAAAATAGACAGAAAATAGTAAAACTCAGTAAAGCTATCAAAAAATAAAAACAAAAGAAATAAAAGAAAATATTAAAAATCAGTATAACTATCAAAAAGTAAAAACAAAAGAAATAAAACAAGAAAGTAGTCAAGTTGCATGTTGACACATGGAATGTGTGCATGTGGTTCCCCTTCCAATGTTTGCTCTATTTAATAGATGGTGAGGAAGATGAGAGGCATTCCATTATTCCAAGATTCTACCATCCATTCTCTTAGGAGAATAGTGTTCTAAAACAGACGAGTCACTAGCAGTAGTACATCGATTAAGGGCTCGGGGGTGGCTAGTTGTAGCAAGTCCTTGTGCAATTGAGCCTACATATGCTAGTGGTTCCTTTGTCTTGTGTAGCTCTTGATGGATAGCTCTTGAAGGGCTATGGGACCATTTTGAGGAGGCCAAGTGCCTGATGTTCTAGGCTAGGTGCCTGTTATTGGATTGAGATGTCGAAGTTTGGTGGGGGTGTAAGGACTTCGATGCCTGAGGCTGTGCGTCTTAGTAGTTGTGGAGGGAGTGGGCCAACTTTGCGAGATGCCCAGAAACATTAAGCACTGTACCGGATGCTTGAACAAAATAACATTCTTAATTGTAATTTATTTACCTCTATATCTTTATTTTTATCTTATTCACATAGGTTTAGAAATTGTAATTATCTATTATTATTACTATGAACTTATAAGGTTAGTCCAATTTCACAAAAAAAAAAAAAAGTAGAAACTGAAATAAAATTTTCTATAGAACCATATACTTACTACATCAATGTTTTAATTTTTGCCTTTAAGAATGACAATCATAAAAACCATACACTTATTACAACAATATCTAAATTTTTTATTTCAAAAATGACATTTACTACTTGAAATAATAAATCTTTAGAAACTACAAATTCAAAAATTAAATGAAATTTTGTATAAACAGAACAGAGATTCTATTATGACAAAATAATCCAAGAGTTAAGCTTAAAAAGTTGTTGCTAATTAAGAAGTTAAATTTATGTTAACTCATTCACATTCAATTTCAACACCTTGTATACTCAGAAAAAATACATTGGCACTCACAATAAATTTTTCAAAAATCAAAATTAGAAGCATAATGATGTATAAAATATTTTTCGGAAGAAATCACATTGAAGAGGGTTTTGAACGAGCAAGTGTGATTCATCTTCAGAGCAAGATGAAGAAACAAATCTAAAAAAAAGGTTAAATAGGAAGACATGCCATCCTAATATCAATTTGAAAATAAAAATAATAAAAATAATTTCATTCCACTCTTTCTATATATACAATCAAAATAACAATGCTTCAGATTAAACGAGCAATGTTGTCATTGCAAGAAAGAAATTTTAAAGAATTTTTTTTTTTCAAAATTTCAAAACCCTTCGACATTTGTTCAAGAGAGTAGTTAAAATTGCTTCAAAATATGAAATGAATAACTTTTCAAATTTTAAGAACAGTTAAACATTGGTTCAAGAGGGCTTTTAACATTGTTTCAAAATATGAAAGGAACAACTAGTAAAACAATTTAAAAGAAAATAGTAAACTGTCGCTACAGTAATACTAGAAACAGATCATCCTTAAGTGGGTGACAAGGATGACAAAGACTGATTGAAACACTGCCACTATGAATAAATTCTGAGAATATTATCCAACTCAGCAGTCAATTGTGGATGATTTTTGACTTGACATCACACAACGCGAGCTTCCAGCACATGCAATAATTTAATAATCTGTTCGTCCAGGACCTTGGTGCTTCGATACTCACCGAAGAATTCAATGAGGAACTCCCAGATTTTATGAAAGCCGACAGATGTCAAAAAAATCAATTTTGTTCTTGAATTCCTCTATTTTCCTGTACTTCAAGTCTTAATTTTTCAGCTTGAAGAAGAGGACCATTTGCATAGTCGATTGGATAAGTGAGTCTTGGAGCCTTTCTACATCTTCTGTCATTGGTTTGAGAATGTGCAACTAAGCTTTCCTTGAATTTTGAAACTTGCTAATAATGGGCAGGCCAGAGGAATTCCTGTCTGGATCTCGCTGCCATTGTAGCAATTATTTAAGTTATTTCCTTGAATCTTCAAACAGAATTCATGTCTGGATCTCGTTTCCATTCCAACAATTCTTTAAGTTTTTTCCTTGAATATTTAAATAGATTTTTCATGTCATAAAACTCACTGATTAAAACATCAAATTGTTTTTCCATAGTCTACATTTTTTCCAAGTGATCACAAAACTGCACCTATGTTTGATTATTACTGAGTGTCTTGTGTTTGAATTTCGTCAGGTTAATTACATTGGCTTTTGTGGCTTCTATTGTTGGAACAAGTGGGTAACTTGAGCCTCTTTTTGCTTGATGTTTGATTCTATCTTACTTTTCACTTCAGCTTGGTCATTTAATTGTGCCCTCAATATTGAACAATCTTGTTCGAGCAGGACTATCTTCTCATTCTTTTATTTGACTTTGGTGGCCCTATGGATGCTTACATTGGCATAGGCTCCAAAATATTGTTCTAATTCTTCAAGATCACCATCAGGGATGCAAGAAGAGGCTACCCAAACGATTTCTAATGCTAACGTTGAGACAAAGGTGCCACAAAAACTCTCTATTTCTTACTACTCTTTCTTAAGACAACTTGTTGCTTGGTGTTGTAAAACACTTCAATTGGAGGCATTTGTTGAATTTTAAATTCAAAATCATTAGGATGTTGAGATACATGCTCAAGAACAGGGAAAGTATTAACAGGAATGGGAAAGTATTAACAGGAATTGAGATCATAAGATCGGGATTGGATACAACAGTGTTTGTGACAACTGGAGAGCCCATTTGCATAGGGTCTTTATCAGAAACTTTCATGGACAAAGAACTGTAAACTGTCTCTGTCGTGGATTGAGTTTCAATTTGAGTAAAATACATTGAGAGTATTTGATTATGAAATTTCCATTCTTCCTACATTCAGAGATCAATAATAAGTTCAGGAATGTTTTCCTTATGAGGAAAAATCTTCTATAAAATATTCTGCTTTGAAGGAACAATTTTCTCAGGAGTGTTTTCCTTTTTAGGATCAATAGCTATATCTTTAGATTTCTTAATGAGATATTTCTTGTGCACATGAGATAACTGACTAGTAATATTGTGAGTACTAATTTCTTTAGGTTGAGCGTTCTTCACAAGAACCTCTTTCTGAAGATATTTTTGTTTTAGTACTCTTTAGGGTGTTGGGCTTCATACTTGCCCTCAATTACATGGTTGAACTAGAAGCCTACATTACAAGCCTTTCATTTCGATTTGATTGTAAAATAGGAGGCAATGCGGCTCTCTTGTTCTGCCTATACACTATAAAATCATATCATAGGTTGGTTGGTAATTCATTCACTCTTGCGAGCACTTCTTGATAAGAGGATGTAGATTTAAATAGATCATGGAATACAAAATTATCATGAATATACTTTTTAAGTCCAAAGGATGCAATGATTTTTTTAGCTTATTTCCTACGGTCATGATGTTTATGAGGAATTGTAGCTAACTTAAGAGGTTTAAAAAGGAATAATTTATTTTTCACCATGAGGATAGTTCATAATAAAGTACACGTCAACTTGAATGGGAAATTCAGGCCAAACCTTTTTGGACACCTTTTTTTATACATAAGTAATCCCTATGCCAACCATCTGATAAGCAACCTCCTTGCATATGAGTATATTTGGAAAATATATAAGAAGAGCATGGGGGAGCAAGGCATCCCACAATCCTGATATAGGTAAACTTATGTTCATAGTACCAATCTCTATTTTTTTTTAGGACAATCAATAGTTATCTAATAAATCTGGGAGGGTTTCTTGTTAAAAGGACTTCGTGAACATGAATCATAACATTGTGAAAAATGGCATAAAAATTCTAAACATAATTTTCCTGCCAAAGCTAATTGTGATAGATGTGGATAGGGGTAGGTTCGGCAGGTGTCCATTTCCAACCCATAGCTGGAGAGGTTTTTGACCAACAAATAACATCCATGGTAAAAGAAAACATAAAGAATGGAGGTTTAAGACTCGACGTTTTGTCTTCTCGAAATGTGAGGACATGTTGGGAAATGTTATTTGACAACGTTTCAGCCCAATTAAAATTGTTACCCTTGGTGGCTCTTTGAATAATAGGAACCCAGTCAAGAGGAAAATGATTAACATTCCTATAACCAAATAGAGGACATAACATGGAAGAAAGATAACAAAAGGAGGGGTAAGGGAAGAAATGGGATAATCACGAGAATGTTTTTGCCTATGTTTCTCAGGGACGCTTCTCAAATACTTTATTAAAGAGGGAAGGTTTCTATCAACGTCTCTACATTTTGTTCGCATGAAACCATCAATAAAGCTATGATTAAAAATTAGATCAAGAGTGGGAAATTTGTATATAATCTAGATATCATTTGGCGTGAAAGACCCAAATATTGTACCCTTTGGGCTGATAATCTGGCATTTTGGAATGTTTCCGAAGTCGATGTCCTATTGAATTAGCTTTATGTAAGGCATCAATCTCGGTCTAGCAGCAAATTTATGTAACCCGTAACTCATTGAGTTGACTAATCTGGACTTCGGTTCATTATTTCTCTCAGGTGCATCGTTAGAAACTGTTGCACCAATTTCTTTGTCTGGAGCATCTTCTAATTCATCTTCCTTTAACTTGTAAATTCCATCCCAGGTTGATATTCTGCCATCTTGAATAATCATTGTATCTGAATACAAGCTACTTTCAAAAACTTTATCATCGAATTATTCCAGATTCGTGCTATAGTTCTTGGAGGAGGCGAAATTTTCTTGGTCTACCCATCATTAATGATTTCACAGAACGAGAAAGACAATCCCCTTTTATAAGAACGATATTACTTGTAGAAATGGTATACCGGAAAGAAATATGAGAATTACTATGAGTTAAGGATAAAAAATAATCTAGCAATTGTTACCAAATAGAAAGAGGATAGTAAATACAACTTAATAAGAAAAGAGATAGTAATAAAATAGAAAGAGGATGGTAAATACAATTTAATAAGACATAATAATAATAAGCATCTGCTCGTTTCAAAATGTATTGTCGACCATGTGAATATGCCAAATGGCATGTGCCAAATGATGGGTTTGAATGACATGTGGTGATGTGGCAATGCAGCAATTCTAGGACAAACTAGTCGTAAAGGAACTCATGAAGTATTTCACAACGGGATTTTTACAATATTAATTTTATTTGCATAGTTGGCCTCTTCCATAGAAAAGCAAGAATTATGATGAGTGGATGAAAAAAAAATGAACCAAATGATACTAAATATAAAAGTCATAGTAAATACAAATTAATGAGAAAATTCAAAGTAATCATAACTGTATGTTGGTTTCCAAATATGGCGTCGACCATGTGAATATGCCACATGATATGTGATAAATGACGGATTTGAAGTGACATATGATGGTGTGACTGTTAGCACTCCCTAGTTTTCCCAAGGTTGAGAAAGGAAACCAAAGAGGTAACCACAGACCAACTTTGGACTTCGCAATTAGCCCTGCCAAATCAAAGAGGGCTCTCTCTAAATCGACCTCATAGCCAATGGAAATGACTGGAGAATAAGAGGGTTTTAGTCTAGGTATTAGCTCAGTAGGGTTTTGATTAGGGTTTGATGGATAAGAAACACATGGTCTAGGAACTAGGCCAAGTAGGTCAAAAGATCAATTGTAGACATAGAATGAGGCAAGGTAGGTGTAATCAGTGACACAAATGGTTTGTCATTGTAGTATGGTAATGAGGAAATCATATGAAAGAGAATAAGCGGGCAGATGCATGAATTCACATATCTGGAAGAAAAACATTTAAATGTTAATCTCAAACAAAACAAAACATTGAGATAATGATTTTTGTTTAACACTCGAGAGATAAAGCATAAGAATAAATATAAATAGTTACTGAAAGTATCTAATAATCATATGCATAAGAAAAACTAGAGAAAAACAGTGTCACTGACCATAACACACAAATCCCATAAAAATAGTTGCAACTATATTTTTTCTGCCAATATCAAATACACTAGTTCAAAAAGTATGAGCTTCAAGTATCCAACCCTTCTAAATGACTTGATTCTGACTACATATATATGAAAGACAAGATTTCCCCTCTAAGGGGTCGAATCCTACTCTATAGGAACTAATTTCATGATCCTCTCTAACTACTACCAAATCCTAGGGGAATAAAAGAACAACCTTCCCCAATTAGCTAACTGATTGAGCTTATCTCTCAAGGCATTAATTACAAGATTCTTTACTATAATAGCCACTAACAAACCCATTTACATCAGATAACTTATGTAACAACCATTTATATCAACCTAATTGACCTTTCACCATTACATGCAGTAAAACAACTTAATTCACAGAAGCACAACAAACTTAACAGAAGCCTAGCAAGTTCAGCAAAAGTGCAACAACTCTTTGCAAGATGATTTGGAGACCTTCCCGGATGAATTTTTTGCTGTAAAAGACATGGATGGAAATCTAAGGATTTCCTCTACACCCTGGGGCCCTTAAGTCATCAAAAAACATGATTTTGACCTCCTGAAACTTGATCTCAAAACTAAGTGTCCAGAAACGCAGCAAATTACCCAGAAACGCAGTGAAACATTGGGGTCAAAGACGAACTGATATTTCTCTAAACATAAGTTACACTAGTGCAAAAAATGAAGTAGGTTTTGTAATTTAGCTTGTTCTTGACAAAAAAACTCCTTGTATTTCTCAAAATTACCTTCCAGATATTAGAAAAGTGTACCAAGAAAACATGACTAAAACAGGAAAACAAATGTAGAATTTGATTTTTTTAAAATAAGCCCCAAATATCATTGTATATTTCCCAAACCATGACAACTGTGAATAAACAGAGAGACGTTTTTGTTATTTATCTAATTCTTAACAAAAACTTATTTCAAGTTTTCAAATTTCATCTCCATTTGTTCATAAATCTCTTTTTAAAATGATGATAAAAACATAGTCAAAAGCGCAATGACTCTCCTATTGCAACTTGTATTTTGGAATATCTCCAAAATCATAAAGTATATTCAAAAACTGAGAGATTTTATTGTCTTTGAGTATGTTATGAACAAAAACCTCTTCCAGGTTTCAAAAATACTTTCCCATTTTCTCAAAATCCAAGCTTGAAGTTGGTGCAACAAATAGTTGTTGTGTTTTTGTAGGATATTTTTTTCCTATGTGCACAAAGACTTCAAAATTTCAAATTTTTGTCCCCTTTTCTTTGCTCTCTATCTTGCCTTCAACAATGATGCATCAGCTAATAGGTCAGGGTTGTCCCTTAAAACAAAGGCAATCTATAACCATAATTTTGAGGCAAAGATGTGAGTTGTGCAGGTAAAACTAAAGGAGCAAATATTGCCATAACTATTGCAGAAGGTAGTATAGCAAGATTTCACAACAAGAGGTGTTGATGAAGGAGATGATTTTGGAGGAAGCATTTTATTGACAATGGAGGTTGATGGAGCAGTTGTATGAGGAGGTGTAACAGTAGATATAGTAGTAGATAAAATCTCTTGTTGATACTGGATATAAGCCTTTTCAAAGGTTAATTAGAGTTGATTAACCAAATTCTAAATTTTATAGAATTGTGACCAAAGTTTCTTATCAAACTCAATAGATGGAGACTCAAGAGATGGAAAGTATGATTCAAACTTAGAGGGATCAAAAACTATTTCTGAGAGGAAAGACTTTGACTTGGATTTGAATAAAGACAACTCAAATTTTATATCAAAAGATAAATCTTGAACAGCAACCAATTCTGCGAGCAAAGATGCAGATCTTACGAGTAGAGGTGTACCTTTTTCAACTTCTTTAGGTTGTGACCTTTTCTTTCTCAAAATTTTTTCAGGGTCATCAACTACTGATGGAGGATTTGGATCAGGATTGGACCTCAGATGGGGGGATGACTCCTTTGATAGTGTGTGAAGTTTCATACTTTCACCTGTCATATGTCTTGATGCTCCACTATCAATGATCCATGCATTATCATCAGTAAGAGATCCTGTAAGGATAGCCAAGAATCCATGATTTTTTAATTTATTGAATAGGTAGTAGATGATCTTCTTGATCCATCTTCCAACATATTTGAAACCCAATCTTATGTAGTTCACCATAGAGGGAGAATCCATGCCAACAAAGTGATCTTCAACTCCTCTTGACCTTAGTTTTCCCAAGGCTGAGAAAGAAAACCAAAGAGGTAACCACATACCAAATTTGGACTTGGAAGCTAGCCTTGCCAAATTAGAGAGAGGGACCTCTTTAAATCAACCTCACAGCCAATGGAAGTGACTGGAGAATATGAGGGTTTTAGGCTAGTTAAGCTCAGGAGGGTTTTGATTTAGGTTTTGTTGGACATGAAGCAATAGATTTAGGAAACAGGCCAAATATATCAAAAGAGCAGTTGCATTCATTTAAATGGGGCAAGATAGATGTAATCAATGACACAAATGGATCTTTTGTAGTAGTATAGTGATGAGGAAATCAGATGGAAGGAACTAAGTGAGCATACATGCATGAATACACTTGTTTCGAAGATAAAAACACTTAAATGATAATCTCAAACAAATCAAAGCATTTCTAGCACTGAATTCCATTTAAAACTTAAGGGATTAACATGAGCATAAATATGGATAGCTTCTAGAAACATCTAACAATCAAATTCATAAGAATAACTGAAGAAAATAATGTCACTGACCATAACACATGAATCCCATAAAAATAACTGCAACAATATATCAATTCTGCCAAAAAATCAAGTACACTAGTTCCAAAATGTTAGATCTTCAAGTACCCAACCTGTTGCACTTTGAAATTCATGAAATATATACAATTATCTCATCCCTGGACTAATGGATTCGAGCTCAACCATCTCCCTAAAGATAGAAACAATTGTATTTTAAATTTGGCACTCCTTGCTAGGAATAGGGACCAAAATTCTGAAAATAGGGGTGAAATATTAACTCGTATACCTTGAATCATGACATCTATTCAAAAATTGATGGAGGTTTTTGTATATTACCTTGTTTTTTAGAGAAACCTCTTCCCGTTGTCTCATATTCATCTCTATATCCTCATAATATGTGCCTCAAAATCATGACTAAAACAGGAAATCATTAAATGTTTAAATTTGTAAAACTAGGTTGTAAAGATCCAATCAAATATTCAAATAAACAACACATGTGAAGAAACTGAAAGAGTTTTTTTTTTTTTTATATTTGGTTCATGCCTAAAAAAAACCTCCTTGGGTTTCTCAAAATTCCTTTCCATATTTTAGAAAAGTGTGCCAAAATAACAATGGCTAAAGCAGTGAAAAAAATTCAAAATTTGATTTTTTGAACATAAGCCTCAAATATCGCTGCATATATACCAAATAATAACACTTGTGTATAAACTAAAGGAGTTTTTCATTCTTTGCTTTGTGATTGACAAAAACCTCTTTCACTTTTGTAAAATTCATGTCCATTACTTCAAAAACTAATTTTTAAGTAAAACGGTCTGTGTGTGCAGCAAATGACCTCAAAAGGCCCATGAGGTTTTCTTATGATACTTTTGATGATGACCATGACCTTCGGCTTTTGATGAGAATATATGCATTGTACATTTATACATTGACTCAAGATCCTTTTCCAACCAAGAGAGATGTCAAATTTAATTTGAAAATATTATAATTTGACCTAAGACTATAACCAATAGTGAAAAGAGTAATTTTGATCATTGTGACTATAAGACTCTAACAGTGACAATGGCGCCATGGTCGGAGAAAATGGATTGGAAGGAACTCATGACAAGTTGATCCTAGAGGGTATGTTCCCAGATGAAAATCACGGGGAGCAGTTACACTTAAGTTCTAGGGAGACCTGCATCTGGGGTTCCAGGACTTATTTTAACAACAATTCGCTCGAAAGTTAAGTATGGAAACAAATTTCCCATTTGAGTATGCTAGATGGAATGTGTGAGACGGCGGGTTTGAAGTTGCGTGTGATAATGTGGAAATTTCTCCATCCCAGAAGAAACTAAACCAGAAAGAACTCGCAAATTATTTCGGAATAAAGTGTTGAGGGGACGTTGTTAAGATGATGTGCATGATGAGGTGAGCTAGGGAAAGTAGACTAGAATGAAGTTGTGAAGTATTTGTGAAAAAAATATGTCATGAATATTAGCCAAGATGATGTGGATGATGAGGTTAAGTAAGTGTGATGCACCAATGATTGGCAGATAGAAACATGAGCAATTTAGTGAGCGAGAACAATTTCATCATGGAGGAGGCGTTCCCAAATGAAATCCTCTTGAACACCCATACCTAAGTTGTGGGGAGACCTGCATGCATGGTTTTGGGGTTTATGCTATCGAGGATTGGTGTAATAGTTAAGTATGGAAACATATTCTCATGCGAGAATTAGCTAGGATGACACAGATGATGAGGTCACATAAGTGTTGCCCAACAATGATTGGGAGAGAAACACGTGAGAAGTTTAGTCAGTGGGAATAATTTAATCCTAGAGGATATGTTCCTTAATGAAATCTACGGGAACACCCATACCTAAATGTTGAACCTCGAAATTACCTTCTCCTTGACATTTGTTCTCACATTTTTCTTATTTTCTCATTAGACTAAATACCCAATCAATGATAAATGCTAGGTTTTGTCTAAGGAAAGCATTAAAATGATCACCATATTATTTTTTTATGTTCTTGCTATTTTAATATATTTTTGCAAATTAGCTACAAAACACAGCCTATTCTGTAGCTAATTGTGGATTCTGTAGCTACTATCATGGTTTGGCAGGTTACAGGTGTCAAATGAAGAACTAGGCCACATAGGCATTTCCAGAATCATCTCCACATGGATTCTCTCTTATTCACTCAGTCCAGATCGACAGAAAAGCATGCCTAAAGTCATGGTCAACGATGGAGTCAATTACGTTATCTAGAAGCAGTAGGACTCTTGATTTTCTCTTTCCTAGCTAATCAAGAGTCTAACAATTATGTTGAAGAGTTAATTCGAATTAAGCCACCTATAGCTGATAAGAAGTTAAACAGTCCTATTACAATTCAAATTAAGCCACTTGTAGCAAGTTTTTCTCATAAACAGTGATGTTAGATTTAATTTGAATTAGCCACCTGTAGAAATTTTTTCTCTTAAAACAATTATGTTATTTTCCTGTAAATATCAGTTGCATGAAACCGAGAAGTAGTTAGACACTAGAAGGAATTACAGCCTTTTTGCTAATATTTTGTATTCAAACTTTGTTTTGTTCATAATACAAACTTCGTTTTGTCAATGATGGTTTAAACTGCATCTTTAACTCGCTAGCATTCTAGCCACATCAATTGCAGAGGGCCCCTCCACTGAAGGAGGCTTTTCACTTGTTGTTTTCAGTTTAATTTCTATTACTTTGTTTTCAACAAGTCTGTTTTCTCTAATTTAGAATGATGTTTCATTTCAATTTTTAACCAATAGTATAAGGATAAAATCACAACTGTGCAGCCTTTTTCTTCTGAGATATTTTATGAAAAAATGACTTTGTTTCCAAAACTGAATGAAGATTGAAGTAATAAGGATACACAATTGCTTAGTTTTCTTACTGTTTTGTTATTCATTTTCTTAGTACAGAACTGGCAATTAACTGTGTTAATAGATGTTCTCAAAAACCATTTCAAAATGATGACGATCCTAACTTAAATAGTTAAATATCTAATTCATGCAGTGATTGAATTTATATAGTACATTGTTAGTTTACATGTTTTTACCTTTCCTTTTCTGCTTTCAGGTCCTTACTTAGTTGCACCACTTGACATTCCCAAAAATCATTTCAAGGATATTTATTTCATCATATTCCAAAATTGAAAGGTTGAATGTTTAAATGAATGCAATTACTGAGTTACATTCTCCATCAATATCACTTCTGGTTTTAAGAATTAGATCCATGGATTAGGACTAATGATAAGATAAGATAGATGCTCTGTTTTCTTATTAGGTTCTAACTAGTCAACAGTTCTTGGTCCACTTTTAGGAGATTAGACTAACTTAGGAACCTTTCCTTTCCTTTAAAATTCATTACATAAATTTAAATTTCTCATAGATTGTATATTCTTAGACATCAAAGAACAGAACCCCCCAAAACAAACATAAAATACAAAACAACGAAGTAAGAGAAAAGTTAACTAAGCACATATAGTGCATCACACTTCATCAGTCTACAAACCTCGGTTGATAATTCATGTAGCAATTAAGGACACTAAATTGACTAAACATTAAGTTCTAGGGAGACTTGCATCTGGGGTTCCAACACTTATTTTATTGGGGACTGGTGCAACAGGTAGCAATGGAAACATATTCCTAACAGGGAAAAAAATAATTGACTTTAAAAGATTTTTTGGGAGTATTTCTATGTCATTTACATGATCTGATTATTGCAGTATGAGAAGACGATCTATTACCTTGTGGAACCTTCAGACGCGACAATGATCCTCAAATCTTACACCTAAGGCTCTAATGGCTTCAAGGTGGTGGTTTGTGGTTTGTGGTATACACACAAAATACAAGTGAATATACTCATAAAAGTCTTTAGAAAAAAGAAATTGTCATTAAGTCTGCAAATGCTTTCCAAAGGAACAAAAGTATTCAAAATTCTAACTTACATCTTTTTTCAAGACCTCTTTCTGTGCTATATAGGTGTTCTCCATAGACTTGTCAATCTTCTCCCCCCATAGAGCAATAATCTCATTGATGGAATATGTGTTGGAAGGAATTCTCAAACACAAGATATTGTTTAGAATTTGAGAGCCTTTCAATGCCTTTGAGAATGAATGTTCGGGTATATTGTTTCAAAAGAACCGTGGAGTCCAAACATGCAATGGATAACTGAAGGGTCAGAACTCTCCATTACTATATCAAAAAATTGTACATTATATACTTCCATAATTGATTGCAAAAAAAGGCAATATGTGTATGTGAACAAGGAAAAAAGAAAAAAACTAGTACATAGTTATAAGCCCTCGCAAGCCACTTGGAAAAATGATCTATTGGGTTACACATAAGAACAAAAGTAGCAGTGAATCAATTAACTGGACTTGCTTCTCTAAATTCATATGGATGAAATAGTATAAATTAAAATTAGTTTGAAAGGGAAAAACCAATGTAGAAACAAAATGTGTTTATCACTCATCAGGAAAAACATTAGAGGGCAGTCGAGTTTCTCTAATATTTTTTTCTTTATATTTGATATATCGCTTAACTTTGTGATCCATCATTGACATTTGTCTCTCAACTTTCATTGATACTAATTTTATTATCTTTGTTAACAAGAAATATATATTCTATCAACATCGTAGAACATTTACAGATAGTGTTCTTTAACCTTTAGAGTACTCTTATAAATAAAATTAAAAAGATATTAAGCTAAAGTTAAAGATAAGTTCATCATTTTACATCAATGCTCATAATGCCTATGGAGCAAACAATCTCACTATATTTACAATCATATGAAAATAATCTTTTTGTACTTAACATATTATGTACAAAATAAGATACAAATCTTACATGCCTGTCATTGGCAAAATTCAAGGTAGCTAGCATCAAAATTTTAAAAGCACAACATGTTTTCATGCATAATCGCTAATTATAAAATCCAAAAGAAAGAAAATCACAAGATCATATGTCAAGTTCAAAAAAAGACTCATATGATATTTTCAACATGCTCAATGAGTATAGAGATTAGATTGAGAAGCTCTATGGTTTCTTATTAATTAGTGACAAGCACAACGATTACTTATATATGTGCATGATTATTTTACTAATTTGTTACAAACATGTTATACTCTATGAATATATCAAGTTTGTTATGTCAAGAGTGTGATGTTCATCTTGGTCTAGGGGAAGTAAAGTTAACCGGTAAATTCACAAGCATCAATATGTCAATGAGCACTGAGTTGTTGTGAATTTCAGTTTTCCCAGTATTGAGCATTATTGTATTTTGTATTCCAACTAAACAATATTAGCACTCCTTTTTCTGGTAGAACAAGTAGTGTCTTGTATCTGTGAAGCATATTCAAGTAACCAATTATCAGTCCTTCCAATAGATCAGGACATGTTTTTTATTGTTTAGACATATCTAAGCAAATAAGAAAATGTGCAAAATGTGCAATAATCTTTAGTTACCGTGAAACATTATAACAAAATATTTGAAATCTAGGAGAAAACTATAAACAAAGACCATATACACAAAGCATTTGTAATATTGAATACCTTAGTAACATTTAGATGCAGAATACATTATATATTTACAATTATCACTAGCAAGGACAAGATCTTTGACAGGGAGCTCTTATTTGAAATGTAAAAATCGACCAGACCATTAATGGTTCATCAACCACTAAGAAAATAGAGCATACAATCCCTGCATAAGTTTCTATGTACAATGGAGAATAACATGGCATTTAGCTCATATGTACCTTCATGTAGTTTAAACAAGACTTTAGATTCTATGATTAACTAGTTTTAAAAGTACAAGGGAAAAAAATTGTGATAGCATTTATGGCAGTTTAGCGATGATAATAACTGGAGCCTATAATGAGAAAGATATCAGTTCACAATTGTATATATTAGCAATGAGACATCCTCTAGATTTAAACAAAAAAAATCAATTGCAAAAAGAAAGAAAGAAGTTTTAACAATAAAAAGAGAAACATTTTGAACAATCTTAGACTGATATGAAAATAAATTATTACAAAGAGTTTATATAATATATATATATATATATATAGATATATATATATAGAGGACAACACAATAGTTTCAACTTTCTTGCACCACATTTTTTTTCTTCCCTTTTACACAAGTGGAGTTCATTAAGTACATTCAGAAATGTAGAAACACAGACACATATAGTTCTTTGTTTGTTTCTTTTTTTTTGCATTCAGTTCATAGAATTGCATAATTTGTAGCAAATGCAAATTCAAGTTAGTAATGCAACATAGGAGAAAGGAAGATGTGCATAAATATAAGATGGTATAATAAGTACATTGGGGTTACATTATGTTTTGTATGTATCTCAATTATCATATTGCATATTATGCTCTTGGTTCTTTGTATTCATTTGCACAAGGGAAAAATCCTTGATTCAAAAATTAAGAAAAAAAAAGAGACAAAAGAATAACCGGTCATTAAAATCAAAGTCATTCAAAATTCGACAACCCAAGTGAACATAGTGCCATTATATACTATAATATTGGACCCTACCATAGAAACAAAAAAATGCATTACTATTTTTGTAGCAAGGCGTACATTGTGATTCAAGGAAATTTCTAAGAGGAAAAATATAAAAGAGGACAAATATCTTAACTGTCAAAACCTATTAAATTGATACACACAAGAAATAGTTTTTCGTTGATTGAAATTTTTTTTTATCTCACTAACTATGTTGTTAATTGTTACTATGAAAGTGCCTCAGATACAATTTTTTCTTAGATGGAAAATTGTAGATAATGTATTATGCATGTATTGCTAAAAAATTGTTTCAACAACAACTAGGAAATGTTCTTTTAGCTATGGCATTTGTAACATGTAATCAATTTTTCATCCATGTGTTTCCAACATGCATTCAACACTATGATCATAAGTAAACGATATGATTTCTTTACAAAGTGTACATCTAGTTGTATTTGAATGATGAATTTGTTTGCATTTGTTGCAGACTCGTTGGAAAGGAGGAGAGAACATTTTTTTCTTTTAACATTCCTTGCAACTACTTTGTGGAAAGATTTGGTTGTTAGCCTCGAATATGTTTAGTGCAAGATGAAAAATTTTGTGTACTGGATGAAAACTATTGTCAATACAACAAAGAAGGAATTGGGAGACATACTCGTGTCGTTGATTTAACAAAATATAGCAAATGTGCTCTTGTGAACTCATCATTTAAAGGATCAACAAAATTTGTTGATCTAGAGCACAACTATTGACTACCTTTCACATCATTTCTGACAATGTTTTTGAATAAATATAATGGAGTGGTTTTCTATGTAAATTCATGTTGTATTTTGAAAAAAATGATCTGTATGGCTATCATTCAATTGAAGCTGCAGTAAATCAAATTTTTGTTACCCATTTTTTTCTTAGCAAATTTTGAAATAAATGCTAACTTCACTATGATCTAAAATAAAGACACGAATATGCAAGAGAAAAGAACTCTACAACTTGTGACAAACAAGCAACTTTGGTTATCGTAGCAACAACCTTACAATTGCGTTGTCATACTCTATTTCACCATCCTTGATACTGAGTTTAAATTGTTCGTTATTTTGTCGACATCCTATGACTATAGTTGTAATTGAGCCAACTGCATATGTGTCGTTTGAGACAAAAATATTATGCATTGTTGTGTCTGGAGACAATTTACATTTTATGTAAACTTGTTCAATTGATTGAACTAACGTTATTTCATGCAACACTATACAAAATGCAATCAATAAGGATTTATTAATTAATTAAAAATTAAATAAATTAATCAATTAAATAAATTCAATAAATAATTAAACATGAAATATACATACATTAAATTAATAGACATATGAACAAATAATAAATAATTAAAATTAATAAATTAATTTTAATTAATCAGACAAATTAGATTAGTAGTTAAAAATATTAATAAAAGTAATTAATCAAATTATTAAATAATTAATTTTACATTAAAGAAATAAACATAACAATTAAATCAACAAACAATAAAATTAATTAATTAATCAAACTAACAAATGAATAATATAATAAATTAATAAACATATTAATAATTAATAATTAATCAATTATTTTAATTAATTAATCAATTCTTTAATTAATAATTAATTAAATTATAAATTAATTAGTTAAATTAACAAATTAATTAGTTAAATTAACAAATTAATTAATAAATCAATTAAACCAACCATTTAAAATAAAGTTACTAAACATAATAAATAATTCTATAAATAATAAAATTAATTAAGTTATCCTTTTAACTTATTAATAAATTAACTAATTAATTTATCCTTTAAACCTATTTAATTAGCTAATTTATTAAATAATAATAATAATAATAATAATTAATTAATTAAATGAAAACTAGTAAAATAATAGCCAGACCTATTTTCTTATATCTTTTCTTTAATATCCTATATATAACCTAAATCTAGCTCTTGGATACATCATTAAGATCTAGAGAATATCTATTGACGCCTCCCCTGACGATGGACTCACTTGGTAGTCCGAAACGTTGGGTTCACAAAACTCTATAACAGGTCATTCCTCCTCTATCTAAAAACTATACATCATTTTGCATTTGCTCGTTCTTAAATTAATTTTTTTCTTATTGCAAATTTTGTAATCTGAACACCAATTTTGACACTAAACATGTCCTAAAAACGCTCCATTAGATTATTGCCCATGTTTACTGTGATTGTTAGTTGATCGTGGCTATCAACAACAGCAACATGGACCAACCATGCCTTTGCAAGAGAGTTGGGGTTTTTACTATGTGTTGGGCCATAGACAACCAAAACATTGCCCTCATAAACCTTTTCATGTACTCCTGAGCATATTTCAATAATTGAGGGGGTAGTTCTTAGTGTCATTTTGACATTGTGTATATTCAAAATAAGAACAACATACCTAGAAAAATGATCCCATTGATTTAATGGAAACTTGTGAATTGATTGCACAAATATCAAGACAAACACAATTTTAACAGTTTTGGATTTTCATCTTCTTCCACCAGTTTATGGAACATTTTCCTGCTAGAACTAGTTCTTTCCATGTTGTTTCTGGAAATGATCTGACAAGTTGTTGTAATAAGCGAATAAATGCAATAAGTTAAATTTGAACTAAATGTATAAAGAAACTTTAAAACTCTATATGCTTCATAGTAAGACATTATATAGTTGTTTTTAGTGTGTGTGTGTGTGTGTTCTCTAGTTGGTTCATATCCCATCATGTAACAATGAAACATGAACTAGAGACTAGAGCAACAAATTTTATCGCATATATAGAAAAGAACGTGGAAAACAAAAATTTGAGATATTTGTAAATGGCATAGTGGCTATGTTATAAAAAAAATGCAGCTACGAAAAAAGAAAATAAAGAAATTTATGTTGATGGTATTAAAGCTTACATGTATTTTATATTTTCATTTGTGATGTTTTCTTGGTTCTTGTCATGTGAAACTCTTTTGTTTCTTGACATTGTGCAGAACAAATTTTGCAAATGTGACAATTCTCATGAATTGAATGATTGAATTGTAGAACATGCGCAATGACAAAATTGTCTAACTGAACAATAAAGGTATGGCAAGATAAATTGTTTGATGATTTTCCCAATAGGCATCAAAGACATGGAAGGAAATAGTATTCGATGGAAGATTTGTCCAAAAGTGGTCAAGCATGGAGCCATAGTCAATAGTTGGACTTGTTGTGTGGAGATTGAAGTTGTTATTTTGCATGAATAGTTCTAATGTTTCTTTGTTGGTGATTATTTTGCAACATGTCCAAGTTGAAATCACCAACAAGCACAATTGGGTATTTGTAAGGTATGTACTTTAAAATGAAGTTTATGAAATCAATTATATCATCAACACTTGTATTTGGTGCAATGTATGCATTTGAAATTCTAATGGAACTCCCTTCAAGATGGAAAGTTGCAATTGTTGACTCAATATGGTTTGTTGTATAAGTGAGTTAATTGTCAACAATAATATTTTTTTATGTAATATGTGATAATGCCATGTAAGTGAAACAAATTTATGCAATGACATTGTTTGCAAAGAGTGGATTTGATGGGAGCAATTTTATTTTTGTTTCTTGCAAACAAAGGATCTTAGTGTTCGTTAGATCATAGTCAACAACGATATCCTCAGAATTTAATGACAAGCTACGTGTGTTCAATGAACATATTGTCAAACATTAATTTGTTTGAATGGAATATAAGCTATATTCAAGTTCATAACAAGAACTTTGTCTAAGTATTTGTAGTTCAATAGCAACTTCGTCGCAAAGAAGAAAGTGTCTATGTTCCAATTTATTTAGAAAATACAAGGATTTAATATATTTGACACATGATTATGTAGTGTAGACATTTCCATGTTGCCTAATCCCTTTTGGATCAAATTCCAATATATCTATTGTCAAGCCTTGTGATCAATGTATGGTTCAGTCACATGCCAATTAAATAGGGAATTGTTCCTGTGAAATTATTTTTGTTATTTGATTCACTATACCTACAAATTCTAGTGATAGATGTCCAATTAGACACTATACTATCTTTGAAAAACTAAACCATATTTGTTCATTGAATAGCGTTAACCCTTGGATCAACAAATTTAATCCAAATTGCATCGTTCTCAGATGTTGTGGAAGCTCTAAAAATACCTTCAACACTGTTGACCAAGCAATCTTGAATATCATAATTTTTGCAAATCAGTTCAACAAGCATATTTTCTTTGAGCACAATTGTAGCTGGCAATTGCATTTTGATGTTCCTATTGGAATTTGTATTTATTGATTCAATTACACTATCATATGCATTTAGTGTGATTCTTTTTATGTTAATGAGATATGACATTCTTTCATTATGGTCTTACTTTTTGTTTAACTAGAAGAGATATGGGAACTTCATATCATCTTGTAGACATCTATATAATTCTTATTCAAGAATGCAAGGTTATCGCCAATATGCCAACATGCCCTAATTCTGTTTAAAATGGACACAAATTCTTTTTTTTCTTGTCATGTCACTTCTTTCAGTTCATAAGTTTTCACAACCTTTCCAGAAACTATAAAGTACAACAGTTAATTTAAAACTTGGGTGCTCAAATATCCAATAATCATGCACAAGTTCTACTTTGGCACAAGTTGCCACAGAAAATTACATCGATATTAACAAACATGATAGCTGGAGTATGCATGATTTTGCGAAGCCATTTTTCAATGTTATATAATAATCAAGAACCAATTAATGAAGTTTCATCCATGACAATGAATTTAAGTTGTTCATATTCTTTAGTCAACATATCAATTGTGTTAGAAGTCAATGGCATCATGTCACATGGTGAAAGTGGCAAACATAAAGTTGAATGTATTGTGACAACGTCTGCAATATATGCAGCCTTGTTAGTAAATGAAATAATGAGAACTTTTTTTTCAAGGGTTCACTTTGTAAGTCTTTGTTCTAAAGCCACACCAATGCATGGTAAATTTCTTGTGCAATGAATGTTTTTCTTGTTCCTGCACCTCTAGTGATAAACAAATATAATGACTTTCCTAGATTATTTTTTTTTCCTTAGCACTATTTGTTTTATTATTGGTTGTTGTTCTTGATTTAGTTGTCTCTGAATTTCATGATATGTTAGTGTGTCCAAAACAAAGGAATGTTTAATGAATTCATTGGTTTTTTCATATCGAGTCTTAAAGTTTCTAAAGCGCACTTTTTCTGATAGTTCATGTTGAATATCATAATTTTCAATAGGAGTAATAGTGCCATTTTCCAATGGCAAGTGAAGCATAAACATCTCTTTTTCTTTGGATGCAATTGTAATCAAGGAAATTTCAGTATCACCCCATGCTGAAATTGAATATGAAAATCATTTTTCAGTAGCATATACAATGTGTTTTTGGGACAAGTATGCTTGAGGCCATGTCTCATGAGCTTTCTTTAATGCATATTGAGATTTTATATATGAGATGTAGAGCATCATTTTTTTTCTCTATAATGGTTTTTTGGTTCTCTTTTTTCATTGTGTCAAATGAATCATATGACACATGGGCGTTTTCTTTTTTGTTGTTGTTGTTTTCATGGTCAAATAGGAAGAAACATATTATGCCAAGAAAACTTTCTCAAGTTCAATGGGACGTATGACATACTTATCAATGGTTGTCATCCAAACAACATCCTCAAAATTATCGGGCTCTTGTTGCAATAAAGTAGGTTTTTTTAGAACATACGTTTGTTTTTCAATTAAAGCAGTGTTAATGAAAATTATTTTTCTAGAAGATCAGTATAAAGGTAAAGAAAGAGAAACGTGTGATGCATCCCAACTTGATATTTTTTGCATATTTAAAAATGCATTTCTAAGTTCTAAATTTTGTTGTCTCCATCACATATGCAATTTTCTCGGATTTGTTTGAAAGTATATGTCATTGTGCAATCCATCTTTGTCATATATGAACTACAGTACATTGTTGCAACATAGGCATTTAAAATGAATTGAGTACCTGTGTTTGATTTCCACAATGATGGTATGTTTTTTGCAAATGTATTTATCCACATATCATAATGATTTATTTTGAGCAATACAATAGGTCAAGTGATACAAGAACGGAGGAGAAACATGTACTATTTTTTGTAATTCCATGGTCAGCTAGAAAAATAGAGAATGTTATGTTTTTTTAATAGGCTTTGTTTTGTAGAAAGGAATAATTTTTTTTTTCATTACTTGATTTTCATTGTTTCCATTCAACAAAGGTTGTAAGATAAAAGTTTCAACAATTGATGGCAAAGGAAAACTGAATCAACATGTTGAATGCCTATGCATTTGGCAAGTTTTCATGTGGTGATGAGTTTGAACCTAAGTCATTCCATATCGCAACAGTGTTGAATCACATGTCAAATAATGATCAATGAAAGCTATAACATCAACATGAGGGGAATGTTGATATATTGGTGCATATTGAATCCAAATAAATCCATGTTCATGCTCTGTCCCTCTGATTTGGAACTCAGTGATAAAGAAATAATCTTACACCTGACCAAACAATTCATTATTTTTTGTAATGAAGGTGTGTAGTGACAAGATTTCGTGTCTATAATATCGACTAAAAATGATCAAATGATGTCTAATTAATGTGACAATGCATTGATGAACAAATTTGTTATTGTCACTTGCTACAAAGCCAAGGATTTCTTTTATTAATGCATTTGTTAATGGATCCCAAAGATGCTCAACAATAGTGAATGTGACAAAAAACCTTGGTGGCCCAAGTTGTCGTATCATTGAAAATATATCTTCCTGCATATGTTCAAAATAATATGGGGATGTGTGAATTATTTTGAAACAATGATATGCAATTGGCAATTGCAACAATATTTGAAGATTTTTTTTATTCTTGACATCTTTGGCAAGTAGTTTTTGTCCTTTTAGTTGTCCTTTATGTATAGAAATCCAAGATGAACTAGAAACTTGGTTTATCAATATACATATGGTTTTAAATATTATGTTCATAATATGGGTTAAAAAGTCATCGACCATGTGAAAAAAGCCCCATTGAACAATTTTTTGATAGGAGAACTGATTGACAACATCAATAGGTCAACTTGATCCATAAAATAGTGTTGGGAAGTTAGGTTCTTCAGAAACTTTGTCTTGAAAATTTCCAGGGGCTAGAATCCCTCAGAAGGTGCAATTTGTATTATTCTTGTATCAAAATCATGGATAACATGAGCATCTAAGTAGCCATGCACAATTGTCTCAGTTATTGGCTCTAGACCATCTTCAGAATATGGTGAATCTAGTTGATATAATGTTGTATCATTGTTTTCATGGCTTTGTTTATTTTGATCGAAGTGTTCTTTCCATTCATTTTTTATCACTATTTACTCATTTTTTTACAAAGAGGTGTTTCACAAGTCACGTAAAGCAATCATTAATTTTTTGGGCCGAATGTTCCCAGATAGATAAGCATTCTTGTACTCTATTTTTCTCTTTAGCATAACTGCAATTGTCATGCATTCATCAATATTTCTAGGTAGAGTTGTTTGAACTCTATCCAAGTTGGTAGGAACATTTATAATTGTGAATTTTAAACCAATATGTGACCTTCTGTAACGAACTTGTCTTATTTGTGCAAAATCCATTTTTGGTGCTACCGATATTTCCTCCAAATGTGTTAATTGTGAAACAAACATCAATTTCTGATTTCGACAAATACACAGTGGCGATGCAAAATTAGGTAGTTTTTCATTGAGTATTTCTTACAAGATTTGAAAATTTGTTCATCTATTTTGATTTGTTTTGATTTTGTTACGGGCATGAAATAGTGAGAATTGCACAATGAAACTTTGTCAATGAGTCTCGTGTCTTTTCCGAAAAACGACCTTTCACAAATGCAACATGCATTTGTAGGTGTGTCTTCAATTGATTACAAATATTTCTCAATTTATTATTTGATTCCACATGCTCTTTATGTGATTTATGTAGCAAGACACTTTTTGTTCACATTACAAACTTTAATTAATGCAAGCGAGTGTGTTGCTTATTGCATCTGTTGGAAGAAGGAACATAACCTCTTTTGTTGTGTGTGTGTGCATTGACAAATAATGATCATGTTGTTTCAATAATGTTTAACGTTTATAAACTTCAATAAATTTCCTTTTTCTTAATGCTATAATATCAATTAACCGATTGTTCAATTGGATACAAGATGTAGTACAAATAGGCTCATTGTCAAAAGGATGCCTAGAACACACATTTGACATTGAATTACCAGCCTCTCTTTCCAACATTGCTTGGAGTATTGCTTGCATATTGTTATCATGGTTAAAATTATCAAAATTACCAAGTTTCAAAAGTACATGATAATGTGAATGTGAGGTGCACATTGGTAGTTACAAAAGGTATAAGATTCTAGATGAAGTGCTTGATGAATAAAATTTCAAAGAAATATCTCTCGTGTTTGCCTTCAAGATGGATATGTGAACATTAAGCATTTCACATATCCATTGTATTATAAAAGCGTTTCCTTCTTTATGTCCAAATGCATATGGTATTGATAAGTCAATAACATAACCTTGCCAGTCATTGATTCGTTGATCCTCCTCAATGGTCCTAGTATGCAAATGTTCTCCCAAGCAGTTGATGGCTCTAATGTCATTGCAAATGTAACAATTGTAAAAAGTTTGTGCAATTATTTTTCTCACTCCAAGCATATCAAACCACGGTGCAAGTGTACAAATAGATTCAAACAAAGAGTCGTGGCAATCATTAACAAAATGTCCATATCAAGAAGCCATGTTGCAACAGGACTTGCTCAATTGACAACATGTCAAATTCCCTAGATTGGCATTGTTAGGCACAAATGCATGTGGCAGTTGATCTGGGAATTATAGCCAACATGTTTATTTTACGATACAACAAAAGTGGTTCAAAATAGCCACATACAGGGATATAGTTATGTAGAAAAATATTATATTAATATCCATGAGTTTTTTTATTAAAGAGAAGATATGGTTGTCCATTTGTGTATAGCTAAACTGTTGGGTTGTGTTATATTCTTTCCACATAGTTAACAGGGGGTTTAAGGGGTACCCGTAACCCCACTTTATGGGGTTCGGGGCAGCGCCCCGGAAAATTTTGGTTTTGGACCCTATGTTAGGTTGGGCGGACCCACCTATGGTTTTGTGCATGATTTTCGTGTTGGCATTATGGCTAAAGTGTTGTCCTTGATGGCAACCTATTCAGGTGATGGATCACTATACAACAGGATAGTAGCAGAGCTTGTGTACAACAGGACAGTAGCAGAGATTGATGATCAGCTATCAAATATTGGA